>VZUI01046583.1:0-49921 GCA_013401135.1 Cettia cetti
GGCCGAGCCCCGGGCACAGCCCGGGCAGGGCACAGCCCGGGCAGGACAGGCCCCGGGTTCGGCCGGGCTCGGCGCCGTGACGCGGGACCCCCGTGCCGTCCCCCCCCGGCCGGCTCCGCGCTCCCCGCTCCGGCCCCGCGGCTTCACCGGGGTAGAGCCCCGACCTGCTGCAGGTGCGAAATTCGGGGTTTCACCCAAGGGGAGCCGTCGGTGTCACCGTGCCGCGGCCTCCCCAGCTCGAGGAAAAGGGTTTTATTGCGCGCGGGAAGAGATGAACATCAGCGAAGGGTTTGTTGTTATTTTTTTTGCGTTGCTGTTGCGTTGTGCTGCACTTTGTTGTGGTCTCTCTGTGCTTTCATTTCGCTGTCGATACTCTCGGTCGTTTCAGTGCAATTTGTTGTTAAAAGTCTTAATGATGACATAGTTCTACAAATATTAACTAGCCCAAAGGACAATATTAAGTAGCCAGTAGTTATAGTTGAAAGAAAAATTGTAGCGTGTTTTGATGACTGTTTAACTCTTTTAGTGACCTTTTGCAGAGATGTACAGTGAATGCTTTGGTAGTTATATATGTATATATAATTATTTTTATGAGCTGTTTGGAAAGATTCTGCTCCAAAACCTGAGAACGTGCTTTATGAAGGTACAGGGTAAGAGTGGAGGATGGTGGTCAAAGACTCTATGTTTCATTTTAATACAAACATATTTTGCATTTTCCAGTGAGACGATTTTGCCTGAGTTCGAGGGGGTTTGTGTAAGACACGTTGTGGCTCTTGCCCTGGCTGTGATATGTGACTGGCTGTCACGACATTACAGTGTTTGGTATTGCCAGAGATCTGACTTCTGGTTTCATAGCGGTATTAGCCCATGACTTTTCCTGAAGATCCAAAGTTTTTGCTCCATGTTTTCATTTGAATCCCAAGGCTCTCGAAACAAATGAGTGTCTGAGCGCCTTTTTCTGACAAACCCCTTTTCTCTGCTAAGTTGTTTCTTTCCACAGCCCCGTGGGAAACTTCTTCCAAATGCCCTTATCAAGCCCAGTTACAGACGTGACTGTTTTTTCTGGCATTCAGAAACCAAATACAAAATACCTTTACAAAGGTGCAGAGGGAAGCAGCCTCACCTCATGCTTAAAAGTTTGTCAAGAGGCCTCTGATTCACCGCTGGTGTCTGCCAGGAGGAACAGCTCAGTCCAGCTGGAGTCAGGAAAAATCCACAGGCTGTGGGTTTCCTGTTAAAGACTCACGTGCAGGTGAAAATTTGGCGTTGTCTTAACGTGTGCAAACAGATCTTTGCCTGGGGGATTTGTTAAGGACATGCAGAGAAGAATGGGACAAAGCAAATTGCACAGACTGAATGCAGGGATTAGTAGGAACAATTGTTTTATTTCTATCTGCAGTTCGTACGTTTCTGACTCACCGGGATGATGTTCCAGGTGACAGAGGTGTCCCTCTGGGTTATGGTTAATGTGACTAAAAGCAGTGGGTATGCTCAGCTCTGGGGATGAGTGAGGTGCAGGGGTGTGTGTGAACTGCAGGCTTAAGGTTTTGAGAGGTCAGGAGTGATTGCATCACTTCAGACACCCGGCCTGTCCAGCCAGGCAGCTTTGTCTCTGTGTCAAACACCTGCAGCAGTGAACAGCTACTGAGAGCAGTTGCTGTGTTGGTTGTGTGCTTGAGGAGACCAGCACCCGTGCAGGTTGGATACTTTGGGATGTAACAGCACAGGAAATGGCAGTAAACATCTGTGGGGTAAGGAGGGGTTGGTAGGATGTGAGCAGAGGTTTGCATGTCTCTGATTTAGGTCTGTGTGGACAGGAACTGGGTTGGTATTTGGACATAAAGATGTCCTGGAACTTCTGCTTTTGAGCCTGTTGATAGAAAGCCCAGCTCAGGGTGACGAGGCAGTGACACCGTTCTGAGCGCACGCGGCTGACTCACAGCAGTGCTTCCAGCTCCCTGAGGGAGCCAGCAGGCCAGGTTCTGTCTCACAACACACACTTCCAGCCATAAAGCACCTTACCTCTGACTGTGATAACCCTCTCTGGGGATTGTCAACAGAAAAAGGTGGAAAATGATTTTGTGAAACCTGTTAAAAATATGTGTATGTAGGACTTTTATCGGTAGCTGTTGTGTTTCTCCCTGCTGTGGCCGCAGCCAGTCTCAGTCAAACCTACAGAACTCCCTGATTGGGAATAAGAAAAGATGTCATCACATGGGATTGGAATTGTTTGATAATCTGAGATCAATTGTTATTTAGTCTAATGCAGCATGGAAGCGAGATTTGAGAACTTCAAGTCTTGTTTTCTGAGAGCAAAGTTGAAAAATACTCGTGGTAAAACTGGTTTTAGATAAGTGCAATTGTTGGTTAGAAGTTGAACCTGGAGGATCCATAATCTGTGCAAAACCTTCCCTTCACTGAGCACCCACTCTTGGAGTGGAACTGCTTTTTTGTGTTACGTTCATTTGAACTGAGAAGCTTGGGATGGGAACTGAAACAAACAGTGTTCACTTGAGAAAGAGCTCTAGTAGGCTGGCCTGTCTTATTCTGTACTGCTTATATTTTTCCATTTGCCTTTGCCTCTGTTACTTTGAATTGTGACTCTCCCATGGGTGACAGGGAAATATTTACTGAAGGTGCATAGAGTCTCAGTGTTTGTGAACGGCCCTGTGTCCCTGTCTGCCCTGAGAAAGGACTAGAGCAGAGTGGTGGACATTCACCTTTAAAGAGGAAACTCTTTCTTTCATTGGGAAATTCAGTTTCACTTTTGAAAGTGTTAACTTCAGCTTATTTCATTGTTGATTTCAAATTGTTTGTAGCTGCAGTGAAGTGTCCATTTCCTATAAATCATGAAATGGTGAAATTGTTTCTTTATCTGTTGATCTCCTGTGTTGTATCAGTGCAGAATCTGTTATGGGTTGTGTTTAAAAGCCAAATTGTGCAGCACACAGGAGGCTGACATGGTGGGTTAATAGAGTAATCACTGGCACAGTGAGAAGAATTTATTCTGGAATACTTTTCTGCAAGATCAGCTGGAAATCCTGTTGCCCTGTGGTTTGGGTGGTGTTGCTGTGTGGCAGGGATGGCTCTCTGGTGACAGTGGGGTGTTCTTCACAGTAGTGCTTAGGAGGGACAAACACAAAGCGATCCTTTCTTGGGTTTGGATGTTGAGATTCCTGTGTGCTCAGGATTCCTCGTTGTGTCCTGTTTTGGTGGGTCACTCTAGGGCCTGTCCTATCACTGTAATCCTGCCCAGATGCCACTGCACTGGGCAGTGTGTGGGGCCCGATCCACTGATGCAGAATTTTGGGCAAGAGGGAGGGTAGGAAAGTCTGGGTGTGTTAACAGTGATGACAGCGAGAGCCTGGGCAGGAGGGAGCTGGCAGTGATGTTGGTGCTGTGGGAGGACAGAGAACAGCCTCAGTGCTTTGGGGCTGCTGGGAGCAGTTCCCTGGAGCCCTGATCCTCACCTGTTCTCAGCCTGCACGAGGTTACTGAGGAACGAGTTTGGGGTGTCCCAGCTGTGCAGAACAGGCTGGCACCCAGGCTGAGTGACCCAGGTGAGCTCCAGAACGAATGCAAAAGAAACAAATCATAACTCTTTTCCTTAACTGGTGGCTCCTTTATGCAGTGCTTTGAAGTTCATTAATCCACGTTTCTGTCACGTATCAAAACAAAGCACAATGGCAGCCACCTCTGCAGAGCCTGCGGGAGCTGCTTTGGCAGCTGGGACCGTGCCCATCCAGCTGTGGATGTTCCTGAAGCGCTGCCACAGCTTCCCAAGAGGTTTTTATAAGTACTCAGAAGAAAAGATTTAGTCTGGTTTTAGTAAAAAGTAAAACCCAGCCTAGTGCGAGAATCTACTGTTTGCTCTTCAGTTTGGCAGATGGAAGGTAGCAATTTGGTGGTAAATAGTACAAACAGTCCCACTTCCTCCTCTCAGAATGGGGGTGGGTTGGGGTTTTTGACCTTGGTGTGCAATCCCATGTGCTGCTTCTCAGATTTGCACCCCTGACAATGACACTTGTATTGGTTTGCTGGCTGATGTGCAGAGCTGTGGAGGAATACATGGTTTCGTGGCCCCGAGGTTTAAAAGTTTCTGCAATGAGAAAATTCTGCTGCAGAGCCTTGTGCTGTTATTGCCCTGAATTGCTTAATTATGGTGACAAACGTGCCAGAGTTGAACTCACAGGGCAGTGAAGATGAAGACAAACATTAATTTCATCTAAGTGTGGAGATCTTTGAAAAACATCACCCTAAAACATCCAGCACAAATCTGATTAAGTTCTTGTTCCTGCTGGAACTTCAGTTACTTTTTGCAGTCTTGGACGAGGGAAGTTCTCAGTGTTAGGAAAGCTCTTAGCTAAGGTATTGAGATGCGTGGCTTTGGGAGGGTGGGAATTGCATGTGGGCAGGGTTTAATGGAGGTTCCCTTTAGAAGAAGTGTCTGTGGGACATTACTGTCGTTTCCAACCCAGACCAAAAGGGCACAGTAACCCTCCTGTGTGCCCACAGAGGCAGAACAAATACCATGGGGCCGTGTTTGCTTTGGAAGGGCTGAACTAACCTTGTGGGAAGCAAACTGGTGTTTCTTACCTGCAGGTCAGGTCACTGTGTGTTGCTTCTTGTTGAACATTGAGCTGCTTACGTGAATGCCAAAGCCTTCTCTGAACCTGCAGTTGAGTTTTGGAAGTCTAACTCTGGTTGAGTCTGATTTTGGGGTTTTCGTACGCACTGGAAAGTTGAAGGTGTGTATGCCAGTGCTCAGCTTGAATCTCATTCAGTAACCTCAGGTTTGGGGCTCTGTAGATGCTGAGGTCAGAACCATGCAGTGCTTAGTATTAAAAGAAGGTGGGGGGCAGGAGAATAACCCTCCTCACACAGCTGCTGAGAGCTAGTGCATGCAAACTGTACCCTGCATTTCTGGGGAGGGAAGAGGTTGGGAAGCTCCATCTGAGGCTGCAGCAGGGCACTGACTTCCCAGGAGCTGAGGTGGAATGACACACTTGTTTTCATTATGCTGTTGTTCTGAGCATCCTGTGGCTTGCCCAAAGACTGCTCATGTCTTGAATTTTGGCAAGGAGGTGGGAAGGGAGGAGGAGGAGAAGTTTCTCTGCTGTTTGTCTTTCCTGGCTTGTGCAGTTTACAGTGACTGTGTCAGAAGAACTTGGTGTCTCTTATATGCTGCAGAGTGAAATGCTGTCCAGCTGCTTTGGGTTGGAATGACCAGAAAGGCTGTAGAGAGTGCTGGGGATTTTGGCACCGTTATTCTGACTTTGTAGGACTTGGGCTTACACTTCTTAATCACTCGTAGGTGCTTCTGATTTTTTTTTTTTTTTAATGTCTTGGAAAAGAAGAAATTGGCCATATGTAGGGCTATGTCAGTAGCCCTTTGTAAAGGCTCAGGAACACCAGTCCTCTCTAAATCCATGTGAGGGTGGCTGCTGAATAGAGAGGGGGAAATTGTTCTTGAGATCCCTTTTTTCCTCAACTGTTTAATTTGCTTAATTACCGTTGTTTAATTTGCACTGACTTCTTATTTCCCTTCCCCTGCCTCTAGGCCCTATGAGAAAAAGGGAAAGCTAAGGATGCTGGAGCAGAACAATGGATTTCTCTTTCTCTTTCATGCAAGGGATCATGGGAAACACAATTCAGCAACCACCTCAACTCATTGACTCGGCCAACATCCGCCAAGAGGAGGCCTTTGATGGCAGCAGTGACATTGCCGAGGATGGGGCCCGGACGCCGTACGAGGCCGCGCTGCAGCAAGGCTTCCAGTACCCCACGCCCACGGCAGAGGAGCTGCCCCCCCTCACCAACGGGTACCCCCCGGCCATGGGCGTGTACGAGCCCCAGGCCAAATTCCAGACGTACGCTCAGTACCCCAACGGCTCGGCCAACGGCTTCGGCGCCGTCAGGAACTTCGGTCCCCCGGAGTATTACCCCGTGGAGAACTCTAACGCCAGGCCGCAGGAAGTTCTGGAAAAACCTTCCCCTCCCCAGCCGCCACCTCCGCCACCACCTTCAGCTCCACAAGTGGGGATTCCAAAGAAGACTGGCTCACCAGAGATCAAACTCAAAATAACCAAAACTATCCAGAACGGCAGGGAATTGTTTGAGTCCTCCCTGTGCGGGGACCTGTTGAATGAAGTCCAAGCGCGGGAGTACGCTAAGGCAAAACATGAAGGGAGGAAAGAGAAAAGGAAAAAAAGTAGCAAGCATGACTCTTCCCGATCGGAAGAGCGCAAGTCACACAAAATTCCAAAATTAGAACCAGAGGAGCAAAATGTAAGTGGAATGGTAATTTCAGCCATCTGTACACCTGGTGTTGTTGATGAAGAGCGTGTCCGGCAGGGTTTGTCCTTGTTCTGGCTGTGTGCACGCTGAGTCACCAGGCTTTAGTTTCTCGTCAGAACCTCAGAATGAGGTTGCCAGGAGCTGTGTCTGTAGGTAACACAATGTTGGTTTAAAGGCTTATATGAAAAACAAATTTTAGAAAAGGTTATATATTGTTTTTTAAATATTATTTAGTGTTATAGTGTGTTTAGTGTTTGCTACGCTCTGACCAGTGTTGAAGATGGAATTCTGGACAAAAGCTTACACATTCTAAAATTGCCTCTCAAGAGAGTGCTAGACTGTCAAGTGGAAAGTCAGGTTACTTGGGGTAATCAGCAGTGAAACATTAATTAATCTTGTACCATATTGTCCATCTCCAGAGGATATATATCAGGCGGTGATAACTGAGATTCTGGGCAGAAAAGACCCAGATTATGTTGGTGCCCTCTCATTCTTTTTCTTTCAGTTTCATAAGCCACTCCAGTACTTTTGTTTCCTTTTCTCGTGTTTGTTCCTGCCACCCCTGTGGTGCTGGTTTCTGCCTCTCCCAGTTTGAGGGAATGGGTGGCAGAGAGGCCGGTAAGTGCCAGGAATGGGGAAGTTGCCATATCTGGCCAGGACAGAAATTGCCCAGCACAGGCTGGGCTGCTGCAGAATGTAGCTGGGTTTGCTGTAAGATCTGTGAAAGCCCTTAGTGCTTGCTGCTTTCAGGGAGAAGATCCTGTCCTGCAGGGATCAGCTCTGATCCAGTAGGGTGGGTTCTGTGCTCCATGGAGGTGCTGTTGGAGCCCCTGTGAGGTGTCTGTAGGAGCTGCTGTGTCCTGCTGGCACTCCTGAGCAGTGTCTCTCTTGCACTGCTTTGTGGCCAGACTCCATCACCCCCACGTCAGGCTGTCAGTTTGTTTCCCCTCTTACCAGCGACTCCTGTTCTACTCCTGGAGCTTCAGCTGTGCCTGTCCCTCTGGCTCTGTTACCTGCTTACCAGGAGAATGGAATCTTTTGTCTCTCACAGACTGAACTAAAACCTTGCATCTTGAATTCCAAGTTCCTAGTCATGTGTGTCATCCAGAGTTCACCAGAAATCTTGGTCTTACTATTGTCCTCCTTGTTGCTTCCATTTCCCTTTCTAAAGGTGGTGTTGCAATAAGTGTTTCATGTTACCCAGCCCTGTTTCAGACACGGCCTGCTCTGACAGGAACAGAGCTGGTGATTTTCAGTATGAGTTTGCCAGGGCAGTCCCAGGTTCGTTGTCCCATCATTTTGCTTTTCACTGCACAATTTCATCTTCATTTACACGCTTGTCATCTTCAGTGTTAATGGTGTGAGACTTGTGACTTGGGGTCATCTTCATAGGAGCAAACAACTTGTGCTACAACTATGGTTTTATGGTTTTACACTCATCGAGGCTGTGGCAAGTCAGATGATCACCAGTTGTTCCTTATTCTGTAAGGAGCACTGTAATCTCAGTGGAAATCCATGACTGAGGGGATGCCCATATGGGAGAGGCTGATTTAAAATGGAAGTGTTGTGAAAACACTGGTGAACGTAAAGCTCTGAATCCTTGTTTTAAGAATCAGCCTCTCTGCTCGGTGGTTATGTTCTGTGAGGAGCTGGAAGTTTGCAGTCTGTGAACCCAGCCTGACTCCTCTGGCAGGGGGGAGGTTTCACTAACTCCCTGCAGCGAAAGAAAGGCAGGAATCAGTGCTGTGCTTCCTGCTGTACAGGGAGGAAGAATTTCTGCCCAGCAAAAAGCAATGTGATCAGTCTCAAATGGTGGTTGTGTACAGACAGCTCCAAGTGAGACCCTGGGCTGTGCCACCCCTGACCTGAGCTGCTCTGTCCCTTTCCGTGTGCCCCTGCTTCTCTGGAGCACACAGCACGGACTGATGTGGGGTCTGTGCTTGAAGTGGCCTGGGAATAACGGTGGTTGTCAACATTATTAGTTCCTCACTGCTTGTGTCTGACCACTCCTTTTGCTGCTCTTTGAGTGCTTTGACTTCCAACTTCTCTGCTGCAGGAAAAGCAAGCGTGTGGCGTGTGTCTCCTGGGATAGTTCCCAGCTCACCCTTATGTCAGCCCCTGTCCCCTCACACCTGCCGGCGTGGCCACCCCACGTCAGTGTCAGCTTCTGGTCAGGGCTGATTCTGCTCTGTGTTGTGGACTTTTGATCCTCCAAATATATTTGTCAACTCTATGCAATTTAACGTCAATTTTACAGTTATTATATTGTATATTTAGCATAATTTATGTAATGCTGTTCTTGCAAATAACTGGTGTACAGTGAAACTCACCACATCACTATGGATTATCCTCACATGGAGTTCTTTGGTTTTTGGAAATTGTGTGTTAATTTAGGTGAAAAGTTATTTGGATTTGCTGTTTCTGAATGTATGTTCTTCTGTCACCTCTTACAGGAGAACATAGTTATATTCAGGTGTGATAGTAATGTAAATAGTGTAGGGGAAACCTGGTGTTCCTATATTGTGATGTTACTATGTTAATTGGGTACAAGGAGTAGTCATACTCCTGTTTTCTGGGTTCATGGTTGCCTTTCTCTTTGTGAATATTTTTTTTCTGCCTGGTTTCACTATTATCTTCTGTTGTTTTACTGTCCCCTTACCTTGTTTGTGTTTGTTTTCCTTTTTTCTCTTCATTGTTATCCATTTCGTAGAGACCAAACGAGAGGCTTAGCACACTCTCTGAGAGACCAAGAGAAGATGCCGTGCTGGAGGAAGCCCCGGTTAGTACATGCACCAATTAACACTTTTAGAACTTAGATAATGTCACTATTTTTGGGCTGTTTCTTCCATTGATTCTTTAATTTATCTGATAAATCAGTTGTCATTTCTTTTAAATTCTTATTACTCTCATTACTGCATCAATGCATCTGTTATTGTATTGGATTTATTGCTTTATTTTATCCTAAAGGCAGTATTTCTAATCAACTTAGGAAGCAGAATCGTTTTTGGGGGGGTGGCAGTTGCTCTTTTGTGTCTCGGTTTGTCGGTGATGTTGTTACGTAAATCCCAGCTGAGTGCAGCTCCTCTCATGTTTCTAAGAAATGTTTTTCTCATGTTGGATTATCAAACCTCAGGGATATCTGAGAGAACAACAACGAGGCCCTGTGGACGGTGTGTGCGTCTCCAAGCGCTCTAAATCCTCTCCTGGGGCTTTAGTCTGGTGTTTCCTTTGCAGGTCCAGCCGCTCGTGCCGTCCCTTCCAACGCAGGTCACCCACGACGTCAAGTTCCAGGTTGGGGATCTAGTTTGGTCCAAGGTGGGGACGTACCCGTGGTGGCCTTGCATGGTGTCATGTGATCCACAGCTTGACGTGCATACCAAAATTAATACCAGAGGTAAGGGGGGAAGCTCTTTGCCAGAGCGTCAGGTGTCTGTAGCCGTTCCTTTGTTAAAAATACCTTCATTCTAAACTGCCTTTGCGGGCTGAACTCTGCTGTGTGTGTGCTGAACAGGACAGCCCTGACACACACACACAACTCGTACCTGGTACTCTGCAGGCAGCACTGTGGGGATGGGCTCGTGCACAGGTGTTTCTGCTTTTCTCAAGTCAGTGTGAGAGTGTTCAGTGTGTGCAGGGTGTCCTGAGCTTCCATCTTAAACTGTTCTGGGTCTGGCCTGTTACATTTGTGTACTTGGGCCAGGCAAGGTGCTGGGGAGGAGAGTGTTGTCACAAGTGCTGAGGGGTGTTTGCCCTTTCAGGTGCCCGGGAATACCACGTGCAGTTCTTCAGCAACCAGCCGGAGCGCGCCTGGGTGCACGAGAAGCGCGTCCGGGAGTACCAAGGGCACAAACAGTACGAGCAGTTACTGGCTGAGGCAGCCAAGCAAGCCAGCAACCACTCTGAGAAACAGAAGGTACAGGGGGCACTGGGGGGTCATCTCTGTAAGGGAGATGCTCCGGGGCAGGTCTGGAATTCTTCAGTGCTTTTCCCTGAGAAGGACTGGCTGTATCTCGCTGGCAGGGAATTCAGTGTCAAAAATACCCTGTAAATGGAGAGCAGACTGCAGTCTGCTGCCTGAGAGACGCAGAGACCCCTCAGGATTGTGTTTGAGTGCTGTAGTGGCAAAATCTTCAGCGTAACCAACTGCTTGTCTTGTCCCTTAAGATTCGCAAGCCCCGGCCGCAGAGGGAGCGAGCGCAGTGGGACATTGGCATTGCCCACGCCGAGAAGGCGCTGAAAATGACCCGGGAAGAGAGGATAGAACAGTACACCTTCATTTACGTAGACCAAGAGCCAGAGGAGGCTTTGGCCAAAGCCAAAAAGACTGCTGCTTCCAAATCGGAGGCCAAGAAGAACCGGCGGCCGAAGCCGGCGCCGAGCGCGCAGCCCGAGCAGGCCGGCGCGGCGGCAGCGTCCTCGCCGCCCCACGCCGAGGCGCGCAGGCAGGGCCAGCGCCGGCAGCCCAGCGGGGAGGAGGAGGAGGCACCGCCCGTCAAAATCGCCTGGAAAACGGCTGCAGCCAGGAAATCCCTGCCCGCTTCAATAACCATGCACAACCTGGATCTGCAAAAGTGTAACATGTCTCCAGTTGTTAAAATTGAACAGGTTTTTGCCCTTCAGAATGCTGCTGGGGATGGAAAGCTCATCGATCAATTTGTTTATTCCACCAAGGTATGTGCTTGGTGCAGTGGCCCCTCTTTTGCTCCTGCGTTATCCCAAGCTTGCCTTACTGGGGAGCTTGAACTGTGTCCACCAGGCTTTCACCATCCATGTTCCCTTGATTGGAGAGATTAACAGGCAGATGTGACAATAGAATCTTTCAGTGCAGCTCTGGCAGTAACTGTTTTGCTGGTGGCAGAGCAGCTCCCTACAGATGGCCATATTTTTGTTAGTAACACATTAAAAATATTAAAGCTGTTTAACTTCATCTTCTAGTTGAAATAATCCAAAAATTCTTGATAAAATCCGTGGCTTTGTGAGAAACAGATGACAAAACTGTTAATGTACTAGAAAGTAATAATTACATTTTGTGTAACAGACTTTTAAATTGAGTTCTGCCTCTGAGCTTCCTTCAGGTACACTGCAGCTTCCCACAGTCAGTGTAAGGAAAAGGCTTAGGACTATTTCTCTGCCTCCTTCTTCTGCCTCTCTACCTGGAGAGTGTTTATTTCATCCTAAGCCCTATAGAGAAGGTAATGTTTAGCAAAGTCACTGGAATTATTTTTTCCTTGTGTGTAAGGGGAGATTGAGAGGGGTGGAAAGTTCTGCAGGGAAGCAGCTCCGTAGTAGATTAATCCTGTGTATGTGTTGGGTTGGAGAGCATTGATTGTTTCTGTTCTGAGATTCAGGGGCAGGTCTCTTACCTAGTAGCAACACACCTTTATATCAAGGGAAGACAACCTTTTCCCTTTTTCTTTTCAAGGGAGTTGGTAACAAAACAGAAATAAGCATCAAAGGACAAGAGAAACTTAATTCTTCGTCAGCCCAGAGAAGTGAAAAAGCAGTGGTGCAAAACGCGTCCTCTCCTGAGACCACTTCTGGGGCAGCAGGTAGGGAAACTGCAGACCTGGTCTGAACCTGAGCCCTCAGCATGAAAATTCAAATATCAAACCCAGCATTTTCTCATTAATTAAAAATTAGTAACATCTTTCTGTTTACATATTAATTGTAATAAACATGGCTAATGTCACACATAGTAAGCCAACATGCACAGCATGGCTGTGGGGTGGGATTGGTGGTTTGGCCTGTGAACTTTGTTTCTGCAACTTACAGCCTGAGTCGACATACTTGAGGGATGATGTCCTGAGCAGAGCAATGGCAAGTTGGTTTAGAAGACAACACAGTGGATGTGTGTTAGCTGGATATTGCCATGGCTTTTGGCCCCAAATGTAAAATACAAGAGCTGTCATGAAAACAAAAGAGTCAGGAAGTGGCACATTTCAGTAGGGAATGTCTGATTCAGGATGGAGATTCCCTTGGCTTTGTTGTTGAGTTTTTTGCACGACCTGTTAAAGAACAGGGATTTTTTAAAAACTGCTTTAAAAACTCCCGTTGACCAAATAAGGTAGTGCTTGTCTTCTGGAGCCATCTCGGGGTACATCATAAAGCAGTGAGTTTTGAAATACTGTGTCTAAGGGAGAAGAACCACTGAAGCAAATAATGGAACTTGGGCTTGAAATGGGAAAACCTCGAATGAGCTATTTGAATCTCATAATGTTGCCAGGTGTCATTCTGCTTTAACTATCCACGTATTTGATTATTTCTCCCTTTCCAAACATGAAATAAATGAGAACCAGAGTCAGAATTTCAGTGTTCAGCATCCATGAGTCCTCTGTAAACACACTTCAGGTTCTGTGTGATGGTTTCAGGCAGGGTTATTTGATGGGCTGGTTTATGAAGTATTTGGGACTGCAGCACATAGGCCAGGTACTCTGGATTTCCTGTGTGAGTGGGGATTCCCCTGCTGTGACAGGGGTGGTTCTTTCCAGCTGTGGTTGCTGTGGCTACTTGAATTGCCTTGCAGCAGGAGAGGCCGTTGCTGTTCTGCTTCTCTCACCTGGGATCTAAAGGCTTCAGCTTCCCTATTGCTCCTCAGATGTAGGGGGTGAGAATTCTGAGCCTCTCTTTTTTCATTTTCTTAGGCGTTTTGGATACGTAATTCTCCACGTGCTAACACCCTCTAAGTGCCTGAGCTTACCTGCAGTGCACACTCCAGTCACTCTCAAAGCCATTTCCAAAGTCCAGTTATTGGTCCCTTCTTGTGGAACATAACTGCCAAGTCCTTTTTTCAAATGTAAGGTCAGCGGAACTTCAGAATCCCTTTACGGTAAAGTATTTCCCAGACTGACTCTGAGAGTCCTCTTTGGTAAACTGCAGTTAGACACACAGAATTCAATAGTGCTGGAAAGAGAATTCCCTTACTCAAAATCTGCTACTGGAAGAGCAGCCCTGAGAATCCCTGGTGCAGACACTGAACTGGGATTAATCTCCAGCAAGGTGGGTAGGGCTGGTCCAACATCTGTCCTGAAACTTTGGAGGAAAATATACCTGAAGATGGGATGGGATCATTGTGAAGGTGATAACTGGATCCTTGGAGAGCAGGAAGAGGAGAAAGCGCCCATTGCAGTGGTCAATGTTGCTGTCAGCCAACTTAGACACTCTGGTTCTGGAATTCTCTGATCCAGGATCTTAAAAGATCTTGATCTTACCTCCTTGGCTTCAGCGGGCAGCACTGGGAGAAAGTCCATTCTTGGCTGAAGTAAATGTTGGTCACATCTGCTCAAATTCACCTGAAGCTGCTTCAGGGGATTTTGCCCACACAGCAAGGTGACAAAAGATGTTCCCCAGCTCTGGTGTGAAGACCCACTGCAGCTGTGGCCATTCCTCCAGGGATGGGGCCTGTTGCAACCAGAAGTTACACGTGGACAGACATGATGGATGTTGACCTGAGTCATTAATTTCTAATTTATTAGTAACTAATTGATGTTGCTAACTAATTAATTAATATGCTGTAAAAGTTTTTTTCCCTTGAAGAAAGACAATTTTTTCCCCTCAGAAATCCAATTAATGTAACATGATAACTTTTCCAGCTGGATAGCTGAGTTACTGAGACATTCCTATGCCATGCAGCCATGGGAAAAATGCTCATCCAATGGATCACGAGGAGTTTTCATTTTTTCTCTGAAGTCCTTTTGCAAGGTTGTCTTTCAGTCTGGTTCAAGCCCATTTGTGTCTCTAGATACTTAATCTTCTGACAAGACCAGGCAGGTTTACAGCTCCTAACAGTGCATCCGTCTGGCACAGTCAGCTCCCAAGAGTTTGCAGTTTTGCTTGGAAGAAAACAAAGTATTTCACAGTTGTGTCTTCTTTAGGTGAAACCTCCCAGACTGAAAAGCCAGAATAATGCTTCCCAGCAGTTCATTGTAAATCCTCAGGTCCCAGTTTGCTGTCAGCTCCAAGTGTGTGTTTGTTCCAGAAGCTGCCCATGGTGTTGAGTGTTGTGTCCATGGTTCTCAATGTGCCTGTTTGGCAGGTGCTGAAGCACAGAAAGGTCTTTTGATTTTGCCAGTCTTAGTTGCCAAAAACCCAGTAGCTCTCTCTTCATCTGTTGAAACGTCACAATAACCTTCATTAATCCGAGTTTGTGTTCTATGGTAATACTTCTAAAAATTTGTTTTTCACATTCATTAATGACGGTAACACATCGTGGTTTGATGCTTCTGTTTGTGCTGAGTTTTTCTTCACCTCAAAGCCTTCAGGTGAGCATGGAGGTCTGGTGTGGCTGCAGGTGGTACAGGGTGGGGCTGGCTGTAGCTATGTGACAGAGGCCGTCACCCCGCAGAGGGGGGCACAGATCTGGCATTTTGGGGGAAATCCTGAAGCTGTGCTTTGCGTCTGAAATTTCTAGTTTGTTTTTATTCAAGGAGTTGGTTGTGGCTACCTTCCCAAAACACCAAAGATGGACTGTTTGGTTCAAAATTACCCAAGTGAAGACTGTGCCTGAGAGGGGTGTTATGGATTGTGGAAAACTGTTTGCCCTAAGCTGAACTCCAGCCTTTTGTTCCACTCTGTTACTTGTATCTGTTTTCTGAAGCTGATCTGTCTCTGGAATCAGAATATGTGTCTGCAGCCACAGCACCAGCTGGTCAATAGCTTGGAACTGAATTTAAAAATAAAATATTCAAAAGAGGACAAAGTCTTGGTTTCATTCCTTTACCTCTTGGTTTGGTTTTGCACATCTTGGTGTGCCTCAGAAATACAAGGAATCGTATAATGGAAACCTTTTTCCTTCTTCAGGTTCTGTAGAAAAGAAGCAACAGAGAAGATCGATTCGAACCCGCTCCGAGTCTGAGAAATCCACCGAAGTTGTGCCAAAGAAGAAGATCAAAAAGGAGCAGGTTGGCTTCCTCCATGTAGAGAGTTAAAATATATCGTATTCATAAATGTTGTGGCTTATATTGGTGCCTTTTTATTTTTCTCCATTTTTCCCCATCGGGTTTCGGTTTGGACTATCCTCCATGAAATCCCCCTGTCAATGCCATTGCTGTGACTCTGCTACTGGCATCTTCTCAGTATCAGTCAGGCTATGGAAGTGGGAACGCAGTGATGGATGACTCCTAATGAACCTGCCATGTTTCCTTTGAGATTTCTGTTCTGAGCAAAATTGGTTTGTTTCAGTGATTTCTCTTGGATGGAATTGCCACCAGGGTCCTTCCTTTGGCTCTTGATTTAGCTGCTGGTTTGTGTTGAGGTTTTGTTTTTCAAATGAAGTTAGAGTGATTAATTTGACCACTTCTGAAAATGGACTTCAAGAATGATTTCACTTAAAGATGAATAGTCAGACTTTCATGTTGGCAGACATCAGCAAAACAGTTCTGGGATATACCATTTTTTCCTGAAATAGTTCTAATGTGTACAGGGCATTCCTTTAATCTGGATGTCAGATAGACAAATGTTGTTGCTTTTAAAAAAAATTAATGATAAAAGATTTCTGCATGGAAATGAGTAGGAGAGTGCAGTGGATGGACAGAAATATTAAAACCTGCATACACTTTTAACAAGTTTGTCAAAGTTGTTGGTTCTTCTCCTTGCATGGTTGATTTTTCCCTCTTCAAGGGCCTCTGTCTGAAAGCTGAGAATTTTATATAAATGTTTCATAGTTTAGCTTCTCCCAGTGAGAATTTTTAAAGAGGGACAGTCAGGATTAAAATTTATATGGGAAGGGGAAAAAATATTTTTATCTCTTTAATTTATTCTTTGCCCTTTGCTTTGTTTTGCACTTCCTTCACTTCAGAGACTGAAAGTGAACTCAGTTGCTTTTTTGGGGTTTTTTTCCTTATTTTTCCTTTGATGCTGCAGCATTTCTGCACTGCTGGGCAGCAGAGGAGTGCTCCAGCTTGAGGCAGTTTCTTGGTGAAACTTTAAAGCAATTTCAGTGTTGGGTGTGTGACACCTGATGTGGTCCGTAGAGCCTCTTGGCATGAGCTGTTGCAGCCTCCCCCTTTCAAAAGCGTTGTTTTACGTTTGTAAAGGTTTCTTAATTTAACAAAGGTATAAGAACCAACAAAATGAACTTCATGGATGCTAGGTAGCTTCATGTGCTTCTCTTACCTGGCTGACTCAGTCTGTGGACATAAATTAAAGTGCTTTTCTCAGGAGAAGTATCTGACTAAAGTGAAACCCAGGGGCACTGTAATGCACAAAACCTTGAATGTATTAAGTTAAATTTTAAAAAAGAAGACTTACTAACTTCTTACAATTATGCAACAATATTTGTTACCCAAAGTCAAGTTTTCTTGATTCCCCAGTTAGTCTGCAACAACTTGGTATAAAACTATAACTGGAACGAGTACAATTAATGGGAAAAACAAAATGTTGATGCTACTGTTACAGTGACTAGCGGAGAAATAAAAGTGATTGTTTAGATTTTATATTTGTATTACAAAATGTATCCTATACAAATCCTTCTACTGTATGTTTTTACCTATTGTACAACAAAATAAAATATTTTTTAAAAAAATTATAGAATAATCCTTAAATATTTACTAAATGTGTTTCTCCATGCATATGTAACCACATTGCAAAGAAGTAACTTGTAATTCTTAACCTTGAAAACAGGATTTTAGGCAACAGCTTTCTTCTGTAAATATTATCCAGTCACCAAATTCCCACATCTTCCATGTATGTTGGCAGAACAGTTCCTAAACTCCTCCGTAGGGTCAAGGCCTGGAAGTGCTTTTGCAAGTTTGTGAGCTTGTACATTTGTCTGCTGAAGCGCCTGTGCCCTCGAGTTCCAGCTGTGTAGAGCCCTGCACCACGGCACCCGGGCGGGCCTGTGCAGAGCTCTAGACGGGGAGGAAGGGCTCCAGGAGCTCCAGGAACGCTGCTGGGAGCACCCAGTGGCCCCACATTGTGTCCCAGTAGCCCAGTGCCACCCTGCCAGGGGAAGGTGTGCTCGCACAGCCGTGGGGTTTGCACAGCAGCAGGGGTGGCTGCCCAAAGGCCCCCACTGCTGCCTGCTGGACACGGATACAGCGCTGCTGTCACCTTGATGCCCCAAGGGAGAGAGAAAGGAGCTGGTGACCCCTGGCTGCCATGGCTGCGGGCACCAGCGTAGGCAGGAGTGGATCCGGCGGGACGCGGAGGCTCGGGCTGAGGAGGGGATGGCAGCTCCCACCTGAGTTCTAACCCCTTGAACTGACCTGTTTGCTTTTTGGTACTAGGGAGAAACTTTCCTCTGGTGTTAATTGTGGATTTTCCTTTCAAACAGGTTGAAACTGTCCCACTGGCAGCAGTGAAGACGGGGTTGCAGAAAGGTGAGTGACAGGTGAAAGTGAACTCGGCTGGACTTGGTGGCTCATGGCCCTTGGGCAGCAGCTTTGTTCCCTGTGGGCCACAGTGCTGGTGCTCTGTAGGGCCGAGCTCGACTTCTCTGGGGACGGGCTGTCTTTGGGGTTCTGGTCCTTGTGCGTCGCTGGGGGAAGGACGGTGTTTGTTCGTGTGCTGTAAGCCCCCAAGTCCTTCTGGGCATTTCTTAAAAGTCTCTGCTTAGCCAAAGTTAAAAATGGATGATGAAGAGGAAATCTAAGGATTTATCTTCCCTTAAAGACAATTTATTGCCTTTCTCCACTATGTCAACCATGTTGAAAAGTTTGTCAAAAGCTCTGCCTAAGCTGGTTTTCAGTGAATTTTCAGGGAGAGCTCAACTAGTAACAAAATTGCAAACTGAAAATTAACACAGATAATGTTATCCAAGCTCTCATCTTTCTTTCCTTTTTTAAGGTTAAGCAAGAAGTCCAGAACATATATTGAACTAATTTTAGTATGTTGTGTTAAGGTGCCAGTGAGATTTCAGACTCCTGTAAACCCTTGAAGAAGAGAAGTCGTGCCTCCACAGACATGGAACTGACCAGCTCAGCCTACAGGGACACATCTGACTCTGATTCCAGAGGACTCAATGATTTACAGGTAAAGGTGTGTTGGTTCTCACAGGGACCTGATTGTGCTGTCACTGTACAAGGGCTTTTCAGTTGATAATTGCTAGATAATGTGAACAGTTTCCTACCAACTTTGAGTCTTTTATTGTCTGAAAACATAAAGCCTAGTCTGTTTCCTTCTAATCCCCTGTGTTGGTTTGTTATGAAAATACAGTGCTGTGGGTTTCTCCTCTTTGCAGGGTGGTTTTGGGAAGCGTTCAGACAGCCCCTCAGCCACTGCTGATGCTGATGCCTCAGATGTGCAGTCGGTGGACTCCAGCTTATCCAGGAGAGGAACGGGAACAAGTAAAAAAGACACTGTTTGTCAGGTAACTGGTGATACTGGGAAGTGAGGGATACTAAATATGTATCCCCTGTTTCTGTTAGTTCTCTTAATTTGACCTCTAAGGTAAATTATCCAGGTTGTTAGGAGTTCTTATGCTCTGGAAAGGATTCATATTAAATGATTCCTAAGCCCTCCTGCAGGCCAGAAAGCTCAGCAGCTGGAAGGTGGTGTCTAATCCTTACCTGCCAGCATCAGTAGAAAAAGTAGATGCCATTTTCTGCTCCATTTGAAGAATCCAGATGGCTGGTTAGGGTAGGACAGTAAGAATTTTTCAGTTTTTTTTTTAAAAAAAAAATCCTGGGCTCTTATGTCCAGTTCCCTGGTCAGTAGTGAGGAGGGAAGAACCTGAAGAGCAAGAGCAGCTTTTTCCCTGAGAAATGGAGGAGTGGATCCTGGTGTGCCTCTCCTCGCTGTGTCCTGGCTCGTGCTGTTACCCCAGCGCAGGGTGCAGGTAGTGCTGGGATCAGCCTCAGCCTGAGAGTTGCCAGGCTCAGTTCTCCTGCCTTACCCTAATTCTGAAGCAATTCCAGGCAGTTGCTGTTGTTATCACCTGGCAGTCACTGGCGTGTCAGAGTACCCTGATCCCTGCTGAGCTCTCTGCCTGTTGCAGATCTGTGAGAGCTCCGGCGAGTCGCTGCTGGCCTGTGAGGGTGAGTGCTGCAGCATGTTCCACCTGGAGTGTCTTGGCCTGAAGGCCATGCCTGAGGAGAAGTTCATCTGCACCGAGTGTAAGAACGGTGAGTGTGTTCCTGTGCCTGGAAAACTGGGAGGGATTTCCCCCTTTGCTCAGGACCACATTCTGGTCAGAGCAAACCAGGATGTTGCTTTCTGAGGGTTTGTGAATAAGTTTGGGTTATTCTGCTGCTTTTTTAATCTCTGAGACCAGATTCTCATTTTCTGTTTAGCAAGTGCCTCGTAAGAAAAAAAGTAATGAACTGCTCAGAGTTTTACTTGGAATGAGAGATTTTTATGTGAGCAGCTGCTCCAATGTTATTGTGGATCAGTAACCACCCAACCTGTTGGATGGGAAGGATCCTGTATCACTCTGCTGGCTTCAGAATTTGTTTGGTCAATATTTGTATGTCAGAGTTGGCTTTTACAGTCAGGATTCCTTATTTCTTCTCTTCCAAGGAGAGCACACGTGCTTTTCCTGCAAGCTCCCTGGCAAGGACGTGAAGCGCTGCTCTGTCAGCACCTGCGGGAAGTTCTACCACGAGGCCTGTGTGCGCAAGTTTGCCACAGCCCTGTTCGAGTCCCGGGGCTTCCGCTGCCCGCAGCACTGCTGCACTGCCTGCTCCATGGACAAGGACATGCACAAAGCCAGCAAAGGTGAGGGCAGCTGCTCTGAGCAGGGAGGAGGCTCAGCCGCATCATCACAGTAACTCTTCATCCAGTTCCACTTGGCAAGGAACGAGGGTTTCCTCCTCACTGAGGTGATCAACTGAAATAGCTCGCAGGTGGGAAGCAGTTGGCCCCCTGGCACTGTGGAGTGTGCCTGCACCCACAACCCACACACTTGGTCAGCTCTTGGTGCTGGGTTTAATGGAAGCCAAGGGTTCATAGTACAAGGCCAAGGAATGTTGATTCTTAAAGACAGTTTGTAGTGGCCTTGTGAACAATTATATTTCAAGGTAAAGGATCCTTTTAGAAATGAACCAAAATGTTTAAACCAAATAGACTCTAGAATAATGGAAGGTTTTCCTTAACAATTTTAAAGTGAAAGCTAAGGAGTAATATTTATGAAACTTTCTTTAGAAAAAAGATGTAGCTGTTTCTTTTTTTTACCCAGCACTGCCATTGGAGTAGAGCCAGCCTTACCTGTGGGGACTCCTGCCCTGTGCTGACCTGAGCATTGGCTGTCCTCGGTGGTGTTTCCCTCGTGCTGGGTGCCGTGCGGGTGACGCGTGCCTTTGCTGTGTTCCCTGAGCAGGTCGCATGGCGAGATGTCTGCGATGCCCCGTTGCCTATCACTCGGGAGACGGCTGCATCGCCGCAGGAAGCTTGTTTGTGTCATCCCACATCCTCATCTGTAGTAACCATTCCAAAAGGACTCACTCCTCATCAGCTGTAAATGTAGGCTTTTGTTTCGTTTGTGCAAGAGGTGAGACACTTGGTTTTTCCCTGTTTTACAGTTCTGTTGTCTTTTGTGCAGTTTAGTGATAAAAATAGTGTTTCATGAGGAACTCCTCCCTTAGGGCTTGCTGGGGTTAAATGCTGCCTGGGATTTTTTTAATCTAATTTTATTTTATTTTATTTTGGTCAGCAGTTCTCATGAGATTCCACTCGCTGTGTTGGTCCATAACATTTGATAGCCAGAAGCAGCAATAGACACTCAGGCCAACTTGTTCTGCCAGTAGGGAAAGGCACATCCAAATCCCCCCATTCCAGCCTTTTCATGCTGAGAATGGCTGCTGTGTTGTTAATCACTATATTAAGCAGAAGGGGATTCTTCCACTGTCACAAGCTTAAAACTGTTTAAGTTTTAAGGCTAAAAGGTGGGATTTACTCATGAACTAGAAGGACTCAATTTATAACTGCCATCACATTTAGAACTTTGAAAGATAACCTTTAGCAGCACTGTATGAGCAGGTTTCATGCTGGCTTTTCCATGTGTCAGAGTTCTTTTTTTCTTTTTCTTTTTAACCTTTTCCCCACTTGTTACTTTTATGGTTCTTCAGTCACCAGGGTTCTGCCAGAGAGCAGCTTAAAAAAATGTCAGTGGAGCAGTTGCTTTAGTCTCAAGATTCAAAAGTACCATTATTCTTAGGCGTTGGAATAATATTAATGTGTACCTTCTACAGAATGCCAGCAGTTTATATTGGATGTGTTCTCTGCAGCAGTTCTGAGAGTCACTAATAGGGAAATGAAAGTGAGCTGGATCCTGAAGTTACTTGTTTTCGTTTGTGTTTGTTCAGGTGCAAATTTAGTTTGGCTTGACTTTGCAAGAGCAGAGTAATAATTACACATCTCAGAACAACAAGAAATTTGGAAGGAACTTCTCATGCTTTTTTTTTCTTCCACTTTACATTCATTTAGCAATTCTCCTTATACCTGAATCTGGCCCCATCAGAGGTGAAGCTACTCAAGTCTGTATTTTCTCCTGGCAATCCAAATAATCTCTTGAACCCTGGCAGATAGAATTCCCTGTCCTGTGTATTCCCCAGATCAATTAGAACTTGAATAGTTACAAACCATTGCCACTGCCTAAATCCTCTATGTCTTAGAGCAACTCTGTACTTGTTCATCCAGAGCATTCTTGTGGGGCTTGTGTCCACCAGACCTGGCTGGAATCAGGAGCCAGAGTGCTGAGGACAGTACCTGGGGCAGGAGCACTGAGCCACCTGAACACTTCAGAAATCCTTGGGCATCTCTGTGAGAATGGTGATTTAATTAGTATTAGTCGCCATCAGACACTTTGTATTTAGATGCAGTTACTGAAGTGAGAAATGTAGATGAGAGACAATCTAATAAAATATACAAAATTGCTTACAGTGAGGTACTTGAAATACAAGATATTTAAAGACTTCTTATTCACCACCCTGCAGTACCCTCCAATCAGCATGTTACAGTTCACCTCGCTGCATGGGTAGGTTCCCTATTTTTAGGAATCCTCCCAGTGATGCATGTCCAGATGGTCTGACCCCAGTCTTCTTACAGCAGCGTTTTAGGCACCATCCAAGAGCTTCTCTCTTGGACTCAGCTGTGTGTCCCTCAGGGGAAGAACTGGGGGCTTTCTTGGTAGCTCATCTTTCCTGTTTCTTTGGGACTCAGTTGCTCTGCTCTTCCCATGAGTTCCGGGCCAAGCACATCTGCTCCGCAGCTCTGGGCTCTCAGCTGGGCTGCCTAGCTCTTTGGAGTAACAAGGAAAAGCTCCTCTTGCTACAGGACAGAGAATTACAAAGGCCTGGAATGGAGTTTTGTAGGGAACTGAGTGCTGGACTGTTCTGGAGCAGCCCTGGGAGGTCTGGGTGATGGATCTTCATCACCATGGCCTAGGGCAGAAGCTCCATCTGTGCTTCCCCCTTGGTGCCTTGCAGAGAGCACTGACCTCCTCCTTGCTTTCCAGCACAATAACCCTTCTGTGGGCAAGATCTCAGGGATAGATTTGTAGGGAGTGGGACGGTGAGTTCTCATTCCCAGTGTCTGTTCCATCTGTAGCTCCAGCTTAGAGCACAACCCTGCAGACCCCAGGTCTGCAGAGGCGCTTCCTTTTGCCCTCTGGGAAGGAGAGGGGATCACACAGATTCAAACTTTGTTGCTTTTCTTGTGCTTGTCTGTAAATGCACAAATGAAGGGTAAAATAATCAATTGAAATTCCACTTAGAAGCAGTTTATTTCATAGCAAGATTTTCCAGTTAAGGCTGAGTCTCTCCAGCACAACCTCTTCATTAGCAGAGAAACTTTGTCAGACTTTCCTTTTTCTTCATTTTATCCTTTTTTCATTCCCACATAAAGCATTAGAGGTGTTCATTTGGTTTATTTGATTTTTCCTTCATGGAATCATGGGTAGTTTCATTGCAACTCATCTCTTTCTGTTTGTTTCGTATAGGGCTGGTAGTGCAGGACCATTCAGATCCCCTGTTCAGTTCCTATGCCTATAAGTCCCACTACCTACTGAATGAGTCAAATCGTGCTGAGTTGATGAAATTACCTATGATTCCTCCTCCTTCGTCAGCTTCCAAAAAGAAATGTGAGAAAGGTAACCAAAATAGTTTCTTTCTCTTTAATTTACTTTCGCTTTTTCTATTTTTTCTCTCTAAATCACCGGAGAAATGTCTGCTTGTCCCCACACTGACTGCTTTCAGTGACCTTCACTCATGGTTATTGTGAGCCTGTGTTCATGTTGTTGGCAATTTTGAATTTTTTTTTAAATTATAAAAGGGCTTAAAATAATTGCTGTCACTAAATTCTACTTGGAAGACATTTGGTCACTCTCTGTCTGGCCTGGGCCGTTCCAGGTTCAGGGAGCTGTTTGCACAGCAATGTGAAGAGGAGGCACATGGATCTCAATATTGTTGCAGTTCAGTATTTACCTGGATGATGTAAAACCACTTCTTAAACCGACTGGCAGCAGAGGGGGATGTGCTGCTTTGGATCTTGTGCAGGTCCTGGGAGAAGAGAGGGCCTTTGGGGCTGGACAAGGGTGGGTGCCGTGTCCTTCTGGAGGGTGCCAGAGCAGGAAGGCAGTGAGCTTTGGCCTGTGTGTGTCCCCACTGGTCCCAGGGCCTCGTGTCCCACCTCCACCCCGCAGCCAGCAGTGCCCCATCAGGCTCTGACCCCGCAGGGACCCCGCAGCTGCGGGCAGGGGTCACTTCCTGCTGCTGAGGGGGGCTGGGGCTCTCCCGATCCCTCCCGGGCCAATTCCTGCTGTCTGTGTGCAATGCTCAGATGTGACATTTCATTCCCCACAGAAATTTGGTTCCCCAGGAGCGTTCAGAGCCGGCGCCCCATTACCCAGCCCAAGTTAGGTCGCTTTGAGCGTTGTGAGATCAATGGCTTGCAGTAGTCCTGTAATTCCTGAAAACAAGAATTATTTTGAGCCCTGTGCTTAGCTTGAGCCAAATCTGCTTAATGCATCCCAAGAGCAATGTTGGGGTTTTTCTTGCTTAGCATTGACAGTTTTGTGTTTGATTTCTTTTGATTTTTGCATCTCTTGGCATTTTCTCATCTTGGATAATGTTTCAGTAATGTGTCTGTATTTCCTCTGAAATTACATTTGCAAAAAATAGTTGAAAATTTTCATTATGGGTTTGGGAGTTCTGGAGGATTCATATGAGGATTTTACTGGTTTTAGCAGAGGAAATACAGTGTTCATGCAACTGAATTGTTTAAGGAATGCTCATTGTAACATGCAATGATCAGTTAATGCAATGATATTTTGGGAAGTCTATAGGTGGACAAGATTTTCTGATAAAGGTTTGAAAGTGGCTATTCACACTGCTTTTGATACTGTGATTGAAAATTGGTTTGAACACTGTCAAGTCTCTCCCAGATTTTCCATCTGGGACACAAAATCTTGTTAATTTCTAAATATATACATATAAGAATGTATATATATTTTATATACCTACATGTATAAAATACTACAGAATGTGTAACGTATCAAGTCGTCTTACATGAGTTACTTTGCTGACGGTGGCTTAGAGATGTGCTGTGGCTCTCCACGTCACACATCACCCAGAATAACCTTTGCCCAAATTAGTGTAAACTTCTGAAATTCATGTGAACCCCAATGCTGAGGTTCCCTCTGTGCACCACGAATTTTCGGGATGGGGACAACTCCTGTGTGTCTCATTCTGCTTTAGGTACTGGGCTCATCTTGGAAACTTTTTGTGGAATAAACACACTTACTACAATTCCTTTTCCTGTCCTTGCAGCAGAAAAGTATTGATCAACCTATAGGCTGTGGGGTCGGTGCTCACTAATGATTGCTGGGGATTCAGTCAGAGCAATGTTGATTGAAAAGGATTGTTTAAAAATGTGGAGTTTTGTGGTTGCTTTGGCCATCACCAAAGCACTAAAAGCTGGTATCACTGTTCCCAGCTGCAGTGCTTCCCTTGGGAACGGTGCTCCTCCTGCCAGCTCACCTCGTGTTTGAGTCCTCAGCTGCTTTTTTGGCTGATGCAGTTAAGAGTCCCAGCTTAGATTAAGCACTGCACAGTCCTTTTTAACCAACATTGTTAAGTTTGACTTGATCCCTTTCTTTTGCCATTTTTCTGTGGGGCGATGGGAACCTGGAGTGGATGACTTAAAATGAATGTCAATTGCTGTGCACGGGGGTAGCAAATCCTGACTTCTACAAACCAAGCAGGGCTTCTTTGTTTCAAGGTGGCAAACTGTTGTGCTGTGAGTCCTGCCCAGCTTCCTTCCACCCCGAGTGTCTCAGCATAGAAATGCCTGAGGGATGCTGGAATTGCAATGACTGTAAAGCTGGCAAGAAGCTGCGGTACAAGCAGATCGTTTGGGTCAAGCTTGGGAATTACAGGCAAGTTCACCTTTTGGGGGTTCTAATGCTTTGGATGTTTTAATGTACTCTGGAATTGCAGGAAGATAAGGCACTTCAATCATCCTGAACAACAGATAGAAATACAGTAATTCCTCTGCTTGGGGTCAGGCATGGATGTCACCCCTGAAATGTGACATTCACGTGCTCCTGCATCTCCCAGGCAGTGATGGACTGGATTGCACACACCTTTGCTCTGCAGAGTGGATCAGGGTGTGGGAAAGCAGGGCTGGCAGAGCCCAGCTGGCCTTGCTGGTGTTTGCTTTAGTCAGCTGCAGCAATACAGGTGTTTACAGGTGATCCTGGAAAAACACTTTCAGGCCACGGATATTCTTAGGCTTTTCCAGAATTTGGAGTAAGAACATTGCTTATGTTTTGCGTGGAGCTTCCCAGGCATTGCCAGCAGGAGCCTTGGCTGCCTGAGGGAGGAAATCATTTCCTTAAGAAAGGAAAATGGCTCTTGTTTCTCAATCCCATTAGGGAAACTGGGAAGCTCTGGTTCAGAGAGCTTACATTCTTCTTTTCTCTCCTACTCTGCAGGTGGTGGCCAGCAGAGATCTGCAATCCCAGGTCTGTCCCTCTCAACATACAGGGCCTCAAACATGATATCGGGGACTTCCCAGTATTTTTCTTTGGTTCACATGACTACTATTGGGTACACCAGGGCAGAGTTTTCCCTTATGTTGAAGGAGATAAAAGCTTTGCTGAGGGGCAAACTAGTATTAACAAGACCTTCAAGAAAGGTAAAATCAAACAAAGTTTATAGTGGTTTATGACAAAAATTCCACGTGTTTGTGTCTCCATCACCACTTAACCTGCATGGGAATATTATGTGACTAGTGTTCTGTGTTCATGTGAAATCCAAGCATTGTTGATCCCTTGACTGGAGATAAAAATGTGTTTAAGTGCCTACTCATTGTGTGTTGTTGTGGGCCAGTTCAGTGCTTCCACAAATGGGGAAATGCTATGGAAATGGATGGAAATCTTGGGCTCTGCTGCATGGGATCATTGTTCAGTATCTTGGTACCTGCTGGAGGTACCTGATGATAAATTCATGATAAATTGCAATAACTAATTTTTAGCTTGTCTTTTTGTTAATAAAGTTCTGTTCCTAGTCTTAAAAAAAAAAAAATTTGAATAGAGACATGTATATGTATGTATTTGATTAGCAGCAGCTGGGACTGATTGCTTTCTATTCTGAATTCCTTGTACAGCACTTGAAGAAGCAGCAAAGCGTTTCCAGGAACTGAAAGCACAAAGAGAAAGCAAAGAGGCATTGGAAATTGAAAGGAATTCAAGGAAACCTCCACCCTATAAACACATTAAAGTGAGTTGGCCTCTTTCTTTTTTTTTTTTAATTCTGTGTATGAGTAAGGATGCCTAGAGAAGGTGTGGCTGCCCACTCCCTGGCAGTGTTCAAGGGTGGCTTGGATGGGGATCAGAGCAACCTGGTCTAGTGGAAGGTGTCCCTGCTCATGGCAGGATTGGGACTGGATGGTCTTTAGGGTCCCTTGCAGCCCACACTGTTCTGTGAGTCTAAGTTATGTATTTACACCAAGGTGTTCAACAGTAGAACCCCAGAGAAATCCACGTAAATCATTTTGCTGTTCTTTTCACTGATCTCTTGTTGTGTTCTACAGTACCATAAAAACACAGGAGAAAATAAATTTTTTTGCCTTTTCATGTGGGCTGTTGGCTCCGTGTTCCCAGTGCACTGTGTTCACGCTTTGTTCTCCCCTCTGTTCCCCAGTCCAACAAGGTGATCGGGAAGGTTCAGATCCAGGTGGCCGACCTGTCGGAGATCCCGCGCTGTAACTGCAAGCCGTCGGACGAGAACCCGTGCGGGCTGGAGTCGGAGTGCCTCAACAGGATGCTGCAGTACGAGTGCCACCCGCAGGTGTGCCCGGCCGGGGAGCGCTGCCAGAACCAGTGCTTCACCAAGAGGCTCTACCCCGACGCCGAGATCATCAAAACCGAGCGCCGCGGCTGGGGCCTGCGGACCAAAAGGAGCATCAAGAAGGTAGAGTGACCCAGGACAGGGCTGTGACAGCATCGGGGTGGGGCTAGGTGAAAGTATTGCACTTGCAGCTCCAGAGAGTGAGCTGTGTTTTAACCCCTCAGCAGCTGCCTGGCTGCTCAGAGCAATGCCCAGTGCATTGGTGACCTTGTATCGAGGTGTCAGTCACATCTCAGCTCTTCTGATTTGCTTTAGAGAGCGCTCTTGGCCTGGAGGACTGCTTTTAAACATTGGGTTTAGCCCATTAATTTTATTAAGTTCAGAGCATTTTAAATCTATGTTACTGTGTTACTGCAAATGTTTTGAGCTTATTGACTACTAAGGTCCTAATAAAAGTGAAGTATGTAGTGAAAATACTGTAACAGTTCTGTTTCCTGAGGAGTCCATGAATATTGTCACATGGGCCTCTTTGAAAGAAAAGACCTGACAACTGTCTTGTGTACTGAGTGCAGGAACAGGGCTGCCTTTTACTCTGCATGGGTGTATTGCTTGGACAGCAATTACCTGGTGCATGTATTCACTTTGTGCCTATTAGACCAGTAAAGGGTAATGCTTCTTGTAATGATTAGAGTCTTTTTTATAGGAAATGCTTTTTTCTGTGCTGCTTCCCTTTATCATTGTGGTTAGGATGCATAGATTTCTTACTTTTGCTCTCCTGTCCTTTGCAGGGTGAATTTGTGAATGAATATGTTGGGGAGCTGATTGACGAGGAGGAGTGCAGGCTGCGGATCAAACGTGCTCATGAGAACAGTGTCACCAATTTTTATATGCTAACTGTAACCAAGGTGAATATTGTGTCTTGTTTGATAGCAAATGTCACTCAGCAGCAGGAAACCTCTTTGCTTTGTAAGTACTAAACACATCTTTGTCTTTTTCCTTGAAGGACCGAATAATAGATGCTGGCCCAAAAGGGAACTACTCTCGTTTTATGAACCATAGTTGTAACCCAAACTGTGAAACACAGAAGTGGACAGTGAATGGTGACATTAGAGTTGGACTGTTTGCTCTCTGTGACATTCCTGCAGGTAAAAGGATGGCACTCTTTGGCATGTTTGCTTTTGTCTTGCAGTGGCCAAGTTCCTCACTTAGAATCATGATTTTTTTTTTTCTTTGAAGTTATTAATATTAAAAGTGTTTAGGAACTTTGTCATTCATTGGAGTGGAGATGATGCTTAAGGTTCCAGTTTTAGCAGGGGCCTCATGATAACAAATGCAAATGAAATGTCATTGTCACAGGCCTGTCTTACCTCTGTGTCCGTCTGGGTGAATTGTTCTTCTTTAAATTTTAGGAATGGAGTTAACATTCAATTACAACCTGGATTGCCTGGGCAATGGCAGGACCGAGTGTCACTGCGGAGCAGAAAACTGCAGCGGCTTCCTGGGAGTGCGTCCCAAGGTACATGGATGAAACTGCAGCTTCTCCTCCCACATCCAGGAATTTTGTAGGGCAAAGAGGGTTTTGATCTATTTCATTCTTTAGCCCATCTAATACCATCTACCCTTGGGGGTCTCCAAAGATTTTATAGTGTGTCCCACCATGCTGTTGTGTCTGCTGGGAAGTTCAGAAGCATCTGAATGAGCACTTCTGGCTTTTACAGCTTAAAAACTATTTTAAATGGATCTCATTTAAGAAGAGTTCATGCAAATAATAACACAATTTTCTTGAATGCCAGGGGTTTATAAGTGACTCTGTGTTGTGATTTTCTCCTTCTTAGACAGCATTTGCAACAGCAAATGAAGAGAAGGTGAAAAACGCAAAATTAAAGCAGAAGAAGCGGAAAATAAAAACAGAACAGAAGCAGATGCATGAAGATAACTGTTTCCAGTGTGGAGATGGGGGAGAGCTGGTCATGTGTGATAAGAAGGACTGTCCCAAAGCATACCACCTCCTATGCCTTAACCTGACTCAACCACCTTTTGGTAAGAACAGTAATGGGACTGCTGATGCTCAACTTTTCCTTCCTACTATAAGACAGTGCTGGAGGTGAAATGCAGCATTCATGTACATAAAATACAGTTTTTTCACTTACATTAAATGCAGTATTGATTTGCACTAAGTGCACCGAATTGTCTTTTGCAATACCACTCAGTTTTAGCAGTACATCAGGGGACTGTTCCTAAATGGAGCCAGTGGGCAGAGGCTTTGTCATGCTTTTTAGTGTTGTTCTTGTTCCTCTCCTTGAATCAAACTTCATTTTATTTTGATTGAAACATGAGCATTATCTTGGTGTCCTAGCACAAGCAAATGACAGTTCAAACACCAACAAAGCCAGCAGAATGTGTAGGGCTGACCTAAAGCTTCCTTTGGAGGTAGTGTCCAGGGCAATGTGAGATGCTCACAGATCAGGAAAATTTACAAAACGAACTGCCCTGCAAGGATACTCGGTGCCCTGATGCCCAAGGAAGTAGATCTGATTGTTTTAAGGTCTGGTTGTGCATATAGTAATGCTCTGGGTGAAGAGAGGCCTAAAAAAAGGCAAAATGGAACTGTGTTCAGTCAGATTCTTGTACATGAGAAGCAGAACTAGCAACTGACTTTTCTGAACTTTGCATTCATCTGAGCAATCCAGCATGGAATGAGGGCTAAAGGCCAGTGCTGTCTCAGAAGTGCACTAATTCCAGCTTCCTTTCCCTCTCTCCTCCCGTCCTCAGGAAAGTGGGAATGTCCATGGCATCAGTGTGACATCTGTAGCAATCCTGCCGTGTCCTTCTGTGAGTTTTGCCCCCATTCCTTCTGTAAGGATCACGAGAAGGGAGCCCTGGTGCCGTCGGCGCTGGACGGCCGCCTCTGCTGCTCCGCACACGACCCCAAATCTCCTGTGGCACCCGAGTACTGGAGCAAGATCAAGTGCAAATTGGAAGCACAGAATGCTGTGGAAGAGGCAAAGGAGTGAATTTGGTTAAAAACAAACACGGGAGGGGAGAAGAGGGGCAACAGGCGATGAACTCAGAGAGATTGCAATGCCGCACTCGGCTTTGTCCTCGGAGCCGTCACGTGTGAGCTGGAACGGGACCATTGACCTGAGCGAGAAGGACCAGGCAGTGGTGTTTGCTTTTTATTGTTTGGTCTTTCTTTTACCCTTGAATGTGCTACAGCAGCTCTTACTGTTGGAAACCAGGAGCATCTTGGCCTTTGAAGAAAACCGTAAATCTTTTGACAGTGAAAAGAATATTCTGTTTAAAATAATGTTCTTTGAGTGTAGAAAGCAAAGCATAGCCACATATTTATTTATTTAATTTTGAAAGGGTGTTGAAGATCTGGCTTTGATCAGTCATCGTGTCTTTAAAAACAAAACAGCGAAGCCAACGTAACTTTTGTGTCTAGTTTATGGAAAGAGCAAAGCCTCTCCCCTCTGTAACACTGAGATGCCAAACAGACAGGTGTGGGTGTCAGACCAGGTGGCTCTGAAATGCCTCTGTTCCGGTACTTATTGTTAAAGGCATTGGAGAAGGTAGGTTGTCTCTCATGTTTACTTATGAATATTATTGTGAAGCTTTTCCTGTGAGAAATCAGGTGTGTGACTTCTGGGAAGTGCTTGTAACACAAGGTCTGGCAGTGGGGAAGAAATGGTGGTTCCTTGCTCCAGAGCTGTCTAGGGTGTTTGCAGACAGATGCAAAAATTCAGAGTTTAATTGCACAGTGGTCATTTCTTTATCCCACCTATTTTGGAAACCCCTCCCAGGCGGGAGAGGCTCCCAGCTTCAGTCAGAGCTAAAAGCCAGTCCTGCCAGTGGGTTCATCATCTGCCACATCTGGCCTGGTTTGGTGGCAGTTACTGAGTGTGATTCTTCAGTCCTGCCTTCTCAGGCTCCCCTTGGCTTCAGAGAGGCTTGGGCACGTGAGGGACCTGACCCATGTGCGTGTTGGTTTTGATGGAATGTTAAAATTTTTTCTTGAGAGAGATCTTCTAACTTTAATCTTCATTGTTAGTGGAGCTGAGGAACATCTCAGCGCTTCCTCAATGAACAGGGTATTTTGTGTCTGGGTAAGGGGCCATATCCCAGCAGCCAACTGATGCCTCAGGAGTTGGTTCTGTCTTGGATTTCTGCTGTTAATCAGAGACAGGCTCCTTCAGTGAGGCTTTCAAAGTGGCTTGTGTTGGCTCTTGCTCCAGATTTTTATTAGAAAACCTATATTCCTCCTTTTTTTTGTGCTAGGAGCCACGGGGCACTGGTGTCCCCAGGCTGGAGCTAGTTTTGGTGACTCTTCTCCCCCAGCCCACGATCTCACAGAGCACTGTGTCTCCCTCCCCTGCCCTGGTATAGCAAGTACTTCGACTTGTGTACTGATAGTAGCTACTCCCTGCCAGCCTTTGCTCGTGGGTACTGAAAATAATCAAGTGTTGCTGGCATCTGGCTGAATTGAGCCTTGGAATTAAGAACCTTGTCTCTGGAAGACTGCTTACACAAACCTGTGGGAACACAGAGACTGTTTGGATCAAGAAAATAGGCTGAAAAGGTCTGTGTGGAATTTAGAGCATCTCTTGCCTCTGCCTGGTGTCCTTCTCATCCTCAAATTGTTGTACAGGGGGAGTTTTCTGTGTGTGCAATGTTACAGTGGTAGATACACTACAGTTCCTGAGCAGCTGCTGTGCAGTGGGCTGGGCCCAGAGCACCTGCCCATGCCTCCCTTGGGGGGACAGAACCTGCAGGTGTCTGGGGCGGTCCTGGGGCAGCAGCTCTTGGGATCCCTAAAGCACTTCCATGTGGGCCATGTCCAGGGAGGGTCTGACACTAACCCTGCTGGAAAGCAGTGCTGGATTTTGGTATTTTTAAGGAAAAAAAAAAATTACAAAAAGGATTTTATTTTTCTTAACTTTTTGTGTGAGAAATGTCTCTTTTTAAGCTCTTATTGAGGATGTTTAACCTTCTCAGAAATTCCAAACACAGCTCTTGCTATCGTGTCGGTAGAGCCTGAGGTGTTCACTTTTTGTTATTTATTAGGCTTGATAATGTTCAGTGATTTTCTCTGAAGTCAGAGCATTCTGATATTGCAGATATCAGCTGATATATTTTATATATATGTATGTATGTGTGTGTGTGTATATATATATCAGATATATTGCTGATATCGTGCTGCTGTGTGAGTGCTCCAACCTGCTCCATTCATTCCGTGTCCGTGGTGACCTGCTGAGCAGAGGGACGTGGTGTGGCAGCACCAGGACACCTTGGGAGCATTGGATGGGAGCCACAGACTGTCAGTGGCCACCTTGGCCGTGCCACAGTGCTGTGCCAGGGCACAGGACACAGGGTGGGCACAGAAGGCTTGGAACTCTCAAATGCTGTGATGGAGGCTGCTGTTCCTCCTGTGCCACTCCATGTCTTGGTTCACTTTGTGTTCAGACTTCTTAGAGATGCTTCTTTTTTCCACACAAAAATGATTCATAGCAACCAACACCTTGGGCTTGGACTCAGAAGGGAAAACAGGAGAGGTTGTTCAGTTTGTGAATAAAACTCTGAACTGAAGAGAAGGTGAGTCTTTCAAAAAGCTTTAACACTGTTAGATGAGAAAAGGCCCGTTCAGAGGATCTTGGTGACTGCAGGGGCTGTTCTGAGTGCCAGTCTCAGATGTTAAAATGCACATCTTAACTATGTCTTTGTGAATTGAGTAACCAGAATGTAGTTGCTTAGTGCAGCTCCTTTGTAAGGAAAAGATTGCGCAGCTGTTCAGATGGATTGGCTTCAGCAGAGTGGGAGGCAGCTGCTGAATTAATTTGTGTGGGCTCCAAAATAAGGAATCTTGGATAGTTGGATCATTTCATGCTGAGACATAGAGGAAATCCACAGAACTGGTGATTTTGGTGGAGAACTGCAGTGTGCTGTTCCAGCGCATCGTTGTTCCTTCATGGAAACACACCAGCATTTTTTTCCCTTAATTTTGTGTTGAATTTTAGGGGTGGCCCCACACTTGCAGTGACCTCCTGCCCCCAGCTCTGGCACCTGGGCAGTGCCTGTGCTGCCCTGCCCAGGGAACAGGGTTTGTGGTTTACTGGAGCTTTTCCTCTGCAGCTGCACCTTGGCACAGTGCAGGCATCCTGCAGCCCATGGCCAAATGAATCTAGAAGCAAGAATTCCAGGATTCTGTGATTCCAGTGGTGCAGAGGCTGGTTCTGCCATTCCTGAACACATGGTGTAAGCATTGGCTGTTGTAGCTGTCAGATTATTGTATAGACTTGTCCTGTCCATAGACTGTTGAAGGCATTTGCAGCTCAGGAAGGAAATTTTGTGGGCAAATCACCTTCTCTGGTCACCATATGGTCTTGGAGAATCAGCTCAAATGGAATGATAGGGCTGGAATGTGGATTTTTGGCCTTTCTTCTAAAAAAACCCCTTATTTTATCTTAATTTCAGGATAGAATGGGAAAGACACAATTACTAGACATAATTATCAATGAGCATAAAATCTGTATATATTGAAACTTCACAGAATTATGTGGGCGGGGAGGGGGGAGGGTGGGATGGGGGTGTCCGACGCTGGTACGGAGAAGTCACTTTAACATGGAAACCTCTGCCTCATTGAATTCAGGGTTTAATGTACTTGAAGCTCTGCGGTTCCTTTTACAGCTTTTTTATTTATACATGATTTTTTGTATACTGCATTGAAAATGTCCTTGGCTTCCCCCAAGTTCCTTCCTGCTCCTGCTGTACAGTGGATCCGTGGCAAACGGCAGGGTTTGGAAGCTGCTGTCTCGGAGGTGTGTGTTCAGCAGGTGTTGCGTGGGAGACGGCGACCTTGGAGCAATGCTGTCCCTTTGCTTCCCATTCCCATCAGCTTTCCCCAGCATTTCTCTTTGTGTAGCAAAAACATTTGCACTTATGATACACTCCTACATGTTGGATGTATTCCCAGTGTTGTTCTGAGGGAAAAGAGGAGGGGAAAAAAAAAAAAAGCAAAACAGGAAGAAAAGAAAAGGTGTTCCCTGTGACACTGTGTTGCTGAGTGAGCAGCTCAGGTCTATGTTCCCCTGGGAGGGGTCTCGCCGCTCCAGAGCGGGAGATAGGGAGCTGGAACTGTGCTTTGTGTAGGGGATTTCTGTGATTAATGTGAATAAAAAAGGGAAAACATGTATGAATTTGCCAAAGCCATTTACCACTCCCTGTGCCACCGCCAGCTCCAGGGGCAGGCGGCTGCCTGGGGTCCCTCTGGAGATCCCAGCTGTGTGGGGTCCCTGGGAGCCCCCCACCTTGCAGTTCTCTCTCGCTTTTTTGGTCATAACCAGACTGGATGAACCCCTACACTCCCTGTTCCAGGTGGATCTGTATCTCATTTCTGGTGTCACTTTTCCAACAAGCCAACAGCGTTGCCGCAGCCCCCGGGCTGATCCTGTCCCGTTTGAGCCGGGGGGGGTTGGGGTCTGCATTCGGGGTGCTGTGAGGACCCCAGCCCCTTTGTCTCCCCGCGAGTGATGTTGCACAGTACAGATCCCCGCAGATCCGTCTCCATCCCCACGTGCTCTGTAAGATGGACCTTTGTAGAGTCGTTATTTCTGTAGACTTTGTTTATCTGTAACAAACTTTGTAGATTCTGTGAAATGTTATTTTAATGAAATCACTCGAGTCTTTAAATAGCAAAGCATCGATATTCACCGAGGTCGGTACCGAAGAGTTTTTGGACGCAGGTGCAGCCCTGACACTACCGAGGAGTGTCTGATTCCACGGGGCATTACTGTATCATGACTTGATGTTGCCGCATAGACTTTGAGATATCCAATATTTTGGGGGGTTTGTGTTGGCCTCTGTCCTCTTGCATAGTGTGAAGCCTGTAAAGCTGGTTCCCTGTACATAGATAGCTCCTGTCCTCTAGGTAGAGCGTATCGAGACTTGCCTGTAATATTTTAGCTTCTTACTGACTGTGTGTGATGGTAGAACATATAATTTTTGTACATTCTATCTACTGAGATGTTGCCTTTTTTTAATTTTATTTTACAAATACTCTGGAATTCAGATGTGGTTTTTTTGGGTTTTGGTTTGGTTTTTTTTTGGTTTGTTTTCCTTTTTTTTTTTTTTTTTTTTTTTTTTTTTTTTTTTTTTTTTTTCTTTTGCTTTTCCGTGAGGATTCCTTTGGAAAGGTTTTTAATGACATTCCACTGATCTGAAATTTTTGCTTGAGGTTGACTTCAATAAATCGTTCTGAATGTTCCAATGCTGAGATGAGTCAGTTCCGTCTCGGGGCGGGGCGGGGGGATAACGGGACTCCCGGCTGCGGGTCCCTCCTCCGGGCAGGGCTGCGCTCGCCCCGCCCCGGCGGCTCGGGGCCGGGCAGTGGCCATGCGGCGAGCGGAGCTGGCGGCCGAGATCGCCCTGCGGGCGCTGCTCCTCGCCACCTTCGGGTGGGTGCGGGACCCCCGCCCGCCGCCCTCCCCCGCCCGCCCCGGCGCTCATTCGCTTGTCTCCTTCCAGGATCATGGAGTTCCTGCCGCCCTTCCAGCGCGTGGTGCAGCCCGAGGAGATGTGGCTCTACAAAAACCCGTACGTTGAAGTGGATCGTGTTCCCACGCTCCTCATGTTTGTAAGTTCTGTGGGCTCGTGGAGTGCTTTGGCTCGGAAGGGACCTTAAAAGATCATTTCGTCCCTCCCACTACGAGGGATGCCCCCCTTCCAGACCAAGCCCTTCACAGTCTGCCTCTGAATAGCTCCGGGGATGGGGCATCCACAGCTTCTCTGGGCAGCCTGTGCCAGTGTTTCCTGCGTTTACGTTGGTTTATTCTTAAATTGCAAGCTCTCCTTTTAAAGCAGAGCTGCTGGCTAAAGGCTTGTACTGCAATACCTGCAGCTCCTAGTGCACGTTGCAGAAAGTGCAGGATTTCATATCCATGTGGATAAATAGCTGAAGGGAGGGGCTGAGAGGATGCAGCCGGGCTCTGCACAGTGGGGCGAGAGGCAGAAGCTGGAACATGGGCATTTCCACCTGAACACGAGGAAGAACTTTCCTGTGTGGGTGACTGAGCAGTGACACAGGCTGCCCAGACAGTGGGACTCTCCTTACCTGGAGATACTCGTAATCCATGTGGGCACAATCCTGGGTGATGTGCTCTGAGGACCCTGAGCAGAGGGGTTGGACTTGATGGTCCCCACTGGTCCCTTTCTACCTATCCTGTGAGATTAGTACCAGCTAGGCCAAACATAAAGTGATTTTTATCATAGTTTGAGGCTTTACCATCCAGGGTTGCCTTTGGGATTTGAAGTTCATAAATTAATGAGGACTTTGCACCGTTGTCCATAATCCATTCCACGTCTAAATTACCAGGCACATGGAAGATAGCACAGCTCTCACTATCAGGGAATGTTTTCCTTGCAAGCAGCTATTTTTAGCAGAGATTTATTATCATTTTATTGTCAAATGTTTTCCCAACGGCTCCAGGCTTGGTTGGAGGAGTTTGACTAACTTTGTGTTGGATTTCCAGGAGAGAGTTTGTCAGAGGGATTGGTTCCCACCGTCACAGGTGTGAGGTGAGGGGCTGTGGCTCTTGAGTTGGCAAATGGCAGGTGGGATTTTCTACAAGAGGTGGCTGCTAAACGTTAAGGACAAAACATTGGGATAGCATTTGGAACAGGCAGTGCAATGCTGGACACGTGCCAGAGTTCAGGTGGGAACAGAGTCCATGGGAGCCTGGCAGCCATGGTGAGGATGTCCTGGGGTGAAATCCCCCAGGGCTGAGATGGGGATGATGATAACTGGTTGCTCTGAGTCAGCAGCTCCTGTGGTTTTGCTGACAGAGCTCGGGTGCTGCTGACAGAGCGCCAATGCTGGGGCTTGCAGGGAGGGGAGAGCTGAGGTGCTGTGCCTGGGGACACCCCCAGTGCCCAGCCAGAGCAGCATTCTGCCAGAAGAGCTGTCTGAGAACCAAAGGCTGTGCTGGGCTGATCAGGGCCTGCTGCAAATCCAGCTGGTGAGGGACAGTGATTGCAGTGACTGCAGTGATTGCAGAGGACAGATTGCTGCTTGGCTTTGGGGAGGGGAAGACTCAGAGTCTTCTTGAGTAACTGCTCTTGTGTTCTGGTGAAAACTTAAACCTGCTTCCCTGACACCTAAAATTCTCCCTGTTTTGTGCAGTTCATCACATTTCTGTCCCCCTTGTTGCTCGTCATCCTGGCGAGGCTGTTCATGGGCGCTGACCACGAGGACACGAGGGAGGCCTGCCTTGGTGAGCTCCTTGTCCCAGAGAAAGGCAGCTTAAGGCCTGCCCTTCCTGAATGTGCTGCACTTTCAGGTGGGGATGATGCTGATGTAATTCTTTTTCTCTCTCTCAGCTGCCAGCCTTGCTCTTGCCCTGAACGGGGTTTTTACAAATGCCCTGAAGCTCGTCGTGGGGAGGTGAGGACTGGCTGGTTCCAGCTGCGCCGCGCGGGGAGGGCGGGGGAGGCAGGTCTGCAATAGCCAGATCAGGGCCAGGAGCTGAACTTGGACATGCTCAGCCAGGAAAGAATGTGGTTTTTTTCTAGCTGTAAAGACAATTTAGAATTAGAAAAAACACTGGGGAGCTGCTGTCTCAGGCCATCATTCAGACGGGCTCATTTAGGCCCACGCTGGGGAGGATCGTGTTGGCACGGGCAGCTCCCTGCTGCTCCGTGGGTGCTGGGAGTGCCCACGCCTGAGGGCCCTGAGCTTCACTTCCCTGTCCCAGGCCACGGCCTGACTTCTTCTACCGCTGCTTCCCGGATGGCCGGGCCAACGCCGAGCTGCTGTGCACGGGGGACGCCCGCAGGGTGACCGAGGGGCGGAAGAGCTTCCCCAGCGGACACGCTTCCTGTGAGTGTTCCGTGTCCCCTTCCTGCTGCAGCCCTGGCACCCATGGGGAGGGCAGCTTGGATTTGCTTTCCTGCGCCCCAGAGCTTTGGCTGCATTCATTGACGTGGTCAGGGGACTCAGGTTTCCCTCTGCAGAGCAATGAGGTGAGAAATGTGGTCCAAAGCTGTCTGTGACCCCAGAAGGAGGGATGTGTGCCAGGTACCAGCTTCTAGCATCCATCAGTCTCTGGTGCTCTATCACTGCAAGCTGGTACTTCCTTTGGCTCACAGGGGCAGGCAGACACCTCTCACAGCCCCTCCACTGCAGCAGCAGAGGGTGAGGTCTGGCAGCAAAGCCTGGAGCTATTCTGAACTGACAATGTGCTGTTCTCTTCCAGTTGCCTTTGCTGGTCTTGCCTTCTCCGCCTTCTACCTGGCAGGGAAGCTGCACAGCTTCATTCCAGGCCGGGGGGGCCGGGCCCTGCGCTTCTGTGCCTTCCTCCTCCCCCTCTTCCTGGCCACCCTCATCGCCGTGTCCCGCACCTGTGACTACAAGCACCACTGGGAAGGTGGGTGAGCGCCTGCTGGTGCACCTGGATGGGGCTCAGCAGCTGCCCTGAGCAGGGCACTCCAGGCACGGGGGCTGCAGTGCCACAGAAGTGTTCACAGCCCCCAACAGCAATTTGGGGTTTGGTTTTTCGACTCCTCCAGTGGCAATTTTGGTGCCACCTGCAGAGAACCGATGCCTTTCTCTGTGGTTCTGAAATACCTACCAAGCTTGGGTTTACAGCCAAGTCAGGTTATGGATCTAGCAGAAAAGCTGCTGCTGAGGAATTGATCACAAAGTTTGGGAGGGTGAAGGGCCATTAACGTTGCTCTGGTCTCACCCACAGATGTGTTGGTTGGCTCAGCGATGGGCTTGGTGCTCGCACACCTGTGCTACAGGCAGTACTACCCTCCCCTGACAGACACCATGTGCCACAAACCATCCCTGGCCAAGCCCAAAGCGCTGCCAGCGCATGAGGAGAAGCCTCCAGCTCCCAGCTTCCACATGAACATATAGTGATGGGCTGTGTCCTGCTGGCCCCTGGCTGCCAGGGCAGGCAAGGCCTGGGGGAGGCTGCTCAGAAGTGGCTCCAGCGAGGATGAACCCCTGAGCAGGTGCTCCCTGCTGAGCCGGTGAGTTTCCTGCCCTGGCCCTTGTGTTGCTTCATTTAATTGAATTTTGTATCCACCCCCTCTTCATGCCCGCTGTGAAGCGAGGGAGGCGCTCGGGGTGCCAGCCTGGGAAGAGACAGTTGGGGTGTGAAGGTCCTGACCAAGAACTGGGAAAATGTGACAACCCAGTGTGCCCAGTCTGGTGGGAGTTCTTGTGTCCAGTCCAGGAAGCACCATTGGTCACGTCCCTGCAATCCAGCCGAGCTGTCCCAGCTCTTCTCCTGGGAAATGAAGTGCAGGACCTGCCAACTTTGAGCCTTTCTAATTTCCCAAATAAAGGAGTTTAATTTTTGTAATGAGCTGTGGTACTAAAACTTTATTTCAAGGCTTGGGTTGTTGCTTTATAGCCATTTCCTCTGATGTCTGCAGGGGTTTCTGGTGGGTGCTCTTTCCTTGAAGCTTTAGTATAGTTTTAAGGAGAAGACAGCAGAAAATGAAATGTCTGAGAGCATCCCTGCCCCTGTGTGAGCATCCTGCACAGGTGCTCGTTTCCCTGCCCATGGTCTGTCTCTCAGGCAAGGAAGGGGCGAGTGCTCTGAGGTCCAGGGCAGCTGCCTGGCAGGAGCTCTGTGAGCAGTTGTTTGTCACTGGTCCCTTCAAAGGCAGGTGTAGTTTCAAGTGTATGTACATGCAAACAGCACAGGTGAGGCTGCGGCAGAGTGAGGAGGTGAGCCACTAATGAAGCACCACCCCAGCAGCTGCAGTTCAGACCCTCTGTAACTCTGCAGCTTCAAGAGAATTACAGAAATAACCTAAAACTGCACATGTGAATTTTCCAGCCCTTCCCTCTCACCCAGACATGCACACACAAGAGTCATCTACTTATTTATTTTGGCTTTTACTGGAAAAGACATTAAATAACATTTAAAATGTATTTAACTTCTTCTTCTTTTTTTTTTTTTTTTTTAACAAAGTGCATAACTTAAAAAGCTGATCATTAGTGTCCCATGTTAAGACTGTCTCTTTTCCTGCTCCCATGAGACCTTAGCCAGCAGTGGTTCAGGTGCTGACCAAGCAGCTTGGCTGTTCCTGCAGTCAGGTAAAGAACAGCTTCTGTTCCTTGGGAGGGGAGGAGGGATGGAGGCTGCAAACAAAACCCTTCCAATAGTGCAAATAACAGACAACAGAGGAGAAACAAACCAACAGGCTGTGGGGGGGAAAAAGGCTCCTTACCCCATGCAGGGCAAAAGTCAGCAGGAGGGAAAGTGGTTTGGCTCTTCCAAAGGCTGCACAGCAACTCCTCCCACAGCGCTGGAGCCCCAGCCCAGGCACTGAGCCAGCCCAGGGGCGGATCACAGCGGCTCTCCAGCCCCGTCCCCCTTAGAAAAGAGCTTCAAGGCAGGTGCAGACTGAGCTGCCTACAGAGCTGGTGTCATTCCTGCAGCGTCCAGACCCTGCTGGATCTGGGCTCCATCTTTGCTGGCTGCATTTTGTACATTTAAAGCTAAAAACAAGGACTGGAGCGTGGCGGGCACAGCACCTCAGTCGGCGCGGGGTGGCGGCGCTGCTCTGTGTCCCTCAGGAGGGCTCACACTGCCCTGACACGGCCAGGAGCAGCTGCTGTGCCCCAGGCTGGCTGGAGCTGGAGGTGAAGCTTTCCTCGAAGCAGGCACAGCTGGGCACTGGCTTGGTCAGTGCCGTGGGGAGGCCCTTGGTGTGCCAGCGTGGGCTGGGTGAGGGTGCTGAGCTGTCACTACCCACACACCACAGCAGGGAGGAGCACGAACATGCCGCTCTCACGAGGTGCTTTACGGGGCAGCCCTGCCTGGCACGGCCCAGGGGTGCACGAACATGCAGCAGCAGTGCAGGGACATGAGGGTGGCTGCTGGGAAGACCTGCTGGCTCAGCAGCAGCCTGTGCTCTGGGCTTCTCCTCCCGGGCCCACAGTGCTGGTGTGGGTGTTTGTGTCAGCAGTCAGCTATCTCCCTTGCTCCAAGGCTGCTGTAGCTCTTTCCACACTGTGTGTTTAAGGCTTTTTCTCCTCAAGGTCCTGGGCTGTGAGTGTCCTCCCCGAGCCAGGCACAGGGTCAGGACCTCAGTGGGTTGAGCATGGACAGCTTGTCTGCTGCAGTGCTGGAGGAGCTGGTGTGAGGGCTCACAGGGTGGATGGTTAAAAGTACACGTTGCCACAGGGAGTCACTGTACAGGTGGTGTGTGTGTTTGAGCAGAAGTGTTTTTCCCTTGACAGTTTGTCCCCTATCCCTACCCAAAATGGAAGAAAATCCATCCTTATCTCCAGGCAGCAGCAAGTATTTGGGAAGCAGCATGCAGGACACGGCAGCAGAGGAGAGAGGAAGGCAGAGAGGAGATCTGGACTTTCCTGGTGAGTACTCAGTGGGATTGGACCTAAGAAAGCAAAAGGAGAACACAGGAATAGCTGTAGTGAGGCAGCCAGAATCCAGCCTCTTAGACCCTCCTTGGTTCTCTCATGTCTGATCGTGCTCATGTGCAGGGAAAAGGAAAGAAGCCAAAGAAGAAAGCTGACACAAGTTCCCTGCCTTAGATAATGGATATTACTCCCTCAAACAAACCAGATCTCTGAGGTGTCCTAGGAAATCCAGAAGGGGCTTAGGCAAAGGTGACTTACAGCCAGAACAGCACAGGTTGGTCACTGGCTTCCTGGTAAAGGCTGATCCAGTGTGATGCCTTGTGTCTGGTAGATCTCCTTCAGAACCAGCAGAACAGTGTCCTCGGACTCCCTGCAGTGAGACATGGGAATCAGAAGGGAATGCTTCCCTGCACTCTGTCAGGGCCTCTGTGATGGCTGGGGTAGATGCAGTGCTCTGCAGATGAAGCCAGCACGAGGCAAGGAGAACCACAAGTCTCCTTCCTCTGTCCGTGCCCACCCTGTGTGTCACAGACAGACCTTGTTCCCTTGATCAGTTGAGGCTTTTCTCACTACACTGGCTTTGAAACTGATACCATTCTGCTTCTATCACACATAAATTCGAAGCCCTGAGCATTACAGACGCTTACCAATAGCAGAGATGCCCCTGGAGTGCAAACAAATACTCATTGAAGCTCTCTATTGGCTTCTCCTGCAGCACGTAGTCGATGCGGTTCCCTCCATTCAGCTTCCCCACGTTGATGAGGGGGGTCTCTTCCTTCACTGCTGCTGGGGGCTCCTCTGGCTTTGTGTCTGGAGGAAGGAAGAGCAGCGTGGTTCAGCCACAGGGCACCAGCAGCCATGACAATACAACAGCAGGGCCATGCCCTCCCTTAACCCCTCTGTAGCTCATACAAGGAAGAGGGAGCTGAAGTGCTCAGAAACAGCAGTGCAAGGGAACAGCCAGAGGAGAGGAACAGGCTCAAAACACGGTGTGGCGTGCTGAGGCCCCCCAGAAAACCCCTTCATCAGGTGCTAACAGGGGAAGGCCACAGCATTTGGAGAGAGCCAGGTGCCTCCACAGCCCAGAGGTGATCGGTATGATGGGCACTGTGGCTGTGGGAGCCCAGGCACACTGCTCCAGGGGCATCCCTGGCTCCCCCTGCCCCACGCACCCCGCCACCCACCTGGCTGCTTCTCAGTGCCAGCCTCTGCCTCTGCTTCGGCCTCGGTGCTCCCTGCCTCCAGGGCCGGCACCGGGGAGCGGGTGAAGGACTGCCAGGCCACGCGCAGTGACCCCAGCAGGTTGTTCTTCAGGTCCACGCTCATGCGAGTCAGCCCTTCCTTCAGCTCTGCAAGGCAGGAGTGGGGTGGCTGTGAGGCTGGGGGCTGCAGCAGCAGCCCTGGGCTGGGGGACAGGGGCTGCCTGTGCCATACCGAGGTGCATCCTCTTCCTGCCCTTGTGGTGGGGCAGCAGCATTGGCTCGAACTCCAGGTCCGGGACGATCATGGGCTCGATCCGATACGCCACGGGGTCAAACTGCACACAAGAGGGGGGCAGTGGCCAGGGCTCGTGCTCCATGTGTCTCACACAGGACAGCTCTGGTTCTTATACCTACAGGGTGGTAGATGTTGAAGAAGCCTTTGCAGGTGGGCAGGCTGTAGTTTGGGTCGATCCGCTTCACTCCTCGCACTGTGAGGAACATCCCAATGGGAGAGCCAAAGGCAAAGAAGATGGTGGGCTTGTAGTTCAGCTGGGGGTAGTTAGCCGAGACCTGGGAGAGGGGGATGTTCAGATTTGTTCATGAGACAATCTCTGTGCTGGTGTTACCAGGGCTTTGTGGGTGCAGCCAGAGCTCAGCTGTTACCTGTCCCAAGCCAACGTCCCGGTATTGGCAGTTCCTGACATCCTCTGAGCTGTCCCCCTGCTGGGACGGGGACCCTGGCTCAGCTCCACGTTCACTGTGCCCGGGAGCTGCTGAGCTCTGATCCTGCAGCAGCACAAAGGGGTCCTTGTGTCAGAGGGATGGAATGGGATGGGATGTGATGGCATGAGCACAAGCCATGCAGAAAACAAACCTTCATCTCTGTCTTGGAGCTGATGTAATGGAGTATTTTCATTCTTGGCCCTAAGGGAATTCCCATTTCTTTAAGGTTTTTCTCTGTGCACAGGAACTGGAAAATAAGCAAGGCTGTTGTTAGTCCAGGAGCAGAGGTGTGGTGAGGTGTCCGTTCTATGGGACTGTGTTCCTCCTCAGAGATGTTTCATGTGTGACTTAGTACCAGAAGATGTGCAGTGGTGGGATGATGGGGAGGAAAAGCAAAGAGCCACAAGAGCCAGTAAAACAGGGGAGCTTCTCACCAGTGTTTGCCTGTCCATTTTCTCCTTCTCAAAAACATCACAATACTCAGACAGTTCCAGTTTCTTCAGGATTTCTTTTACTTCTTCAATACCCCCTGTGCTTGAGGTTGTCCTGGACCCCTGTGAACAGACCCAGAAGGGATCATGCTTTCTGCTCTCCAGGGTGCATGTTGTGTTGTCTCCCCCATGCAGCTGCAGGAGGGAGGGGTGAGTGGCCTCCCATACCTGTGCACAGTGCTCATCCTCCTCGGGATCAGCCTTCTGGTTCGTCAGGAGATCAAACAAAATGAGTGACCCTAGAAACCAGGCACGGGCAGAGCATCAGCCTCTGGAGGGAAAGAGCCCGAGCCATCTCCTTTTTGTGATGGAAGAGCTGCACCCTGGACTCTTTTAGAGGCAGATAGTGACAGGACAAGGGACAATGGCTTTAAACTGACAGGGGAGAGGCTAGACTGGATGTCAGGAAGGAATTATCTACTCAGTGCTGAAGCACTGGCACAGGTTGCCCAGAGAAGCTGTGGCTGCCACACCTGGGAAGCTGGGACAGGGCTTGGGGCAACCTGGTCTAGTGGAAGGTGCCCCTTCTGAGCCAAAGCCTTGTGTGCCTGTGCCCTCCCTGCTGCCCCAGAGCCCTCACCCAGGCTGTGCCCCGCGATGGACACCCCGCCCTTGAACTGCGGGTTCCTCTGCAGGAAGAGCTGGTGCAGGCGGTTCATCTCCGAGGCCACCGTGTCCACGATGGTCTGGCAATAGGTGGAGCTGTTGTAGAAGAACACGTCCAGGATGGTGTCGTTGATGAAGTGACGCAGGCGGTTGATGCTGGGCAGCGTGATCCGCTCCAGGTCACTGCGGGGGAGAGGGCACAGGGGGTTGCAGCTGGGGAAGCCACGGAACCCCACCACGTTTCTAAAGCAAAGTGTAAGTTCAGAGGAGGATTGACACAGTCTCCAAGGATGTATGTTGTAATCCAGACCCTCAACTTATGCCCAGAGACTGAAGGCAAAGCACAGCCTGTGCTCTTACATTCCAAGAATAAAGAGCCTGTCCTTTCTTCCCATGGAGCCTGGCCTGCTTTCTGCCCTTGCTGGGGCATTGCAGAGCAGTGCTGCAGTGCAGGAACTGGGTATTCAGTTCTTAGAGGCTTTAGCAAGGTGTGGATGTCCACGGTCCCTCCCGAGATGAGCCAGGGAAAGGCAGAAGCCTCTGTTCTCAGGATGCTGACTGCCGTGTGCTGCAGAATGGCAGTGGGGAGGTGCTCTGGGGGTTCCTGTCTGTCCTGCTCACCCCTACCCTAAAACCTCATAGCTTTCCCTTTGCTTTTCCAACTGGCAGAAGCTCCAGAAGAAGTGGAATTTCCAGGGCAGGCCCTGGCCCTGGGGCAGTGGCTGTTGGACACTTACACGTCCACGCCAGTGGAGTGCAGGGAGCTGTGCCAGTTCACAGGCAGGAACTCCACCCGGCCAACCTGCTGCTGCTCCTGGGCCTTCTTGAAGTGTGCCTGCAGCATGCTGAGGGAGACGTTCCTGAAATCATTCACTGCAAAACAGAAGAACTCCTATGGAGATCCACCAGGCTCTGGGGCCAGCCTGTGGCACCAACAACATGATGAAAGATCATTACAGTGAAATCCCACAGGGGTCTTTAACCTGCTGCTGCTCCCCTAAGTCCCTGAATCTCTTAACTACAGATCAGGGGAGACTCCATGTCCTGCCAGGTGTGTTTACTGGATTTCGCTGCCCCATCTGTACCTCCTTCACAGGGGCAGGGCTTTAGTCTGGCAGTCAGGATAAGGCACATTTAGAAATTTATAAAAAATAACTGTTGTGAAGCAGAATTGATGAACAGCAGTTGCCTAAACCTTTTCAGAAGGTGGGATTTGGCTGTCAGTGAGCGCTGTGTTCACAGTCAGCAGTCTGGCCGTGCAGCCTGCCAGCGAGGCAGGAGGGTTTGGGGCACGGTGACAGCGTTCCCCATTCCCAGGATGTTCCCCCAGGCCGGAGCCCCCGGCCCCAGCCCTGCACCTACCGCACTGCACGATGCTGCGGAAGCGGATGTCGCAGGCGGGGCCGATCCCGTGCACCACGAACACCAGGTGGTCGATCTGCAGGGGCTCTCCTGAGGAGGGGAGGGCAGCTCAGGGCACGGGTGCTGAGGAGGCAGCGCCCAGCAGGGAACGGAGCTGCTGCAGGCACCACCGTGCAGGACTGGAGCCTCCCAGCCTCACCTCAGCCCATCAAAACCCCCGTTAGTGCCTGGATTTACACCTCAAGGGTGCTGGGATTTCTCCCATTTCTCTGAGTCCTGCCAAGTTCAGCCACCTGCCCTGGGGTGGATCTGGAGCGAGAGGACAGTGAGGAAGGGGCGGTGGCTCGTCCCCATCACAGTTCACACCTGCCCAGCCGTGGGGATCGTTCAGCACAGAGAATTAATTGCAGGATCAGGAGGTCGCAGTGCAGCTGCCCCAGGCCCAGCCCACTCTGACGAGCCCCATGGAGCTGCATCTCCCAGGCAGGCCCCAGGTGAAGTCAGGGCTTGTTCTGGACTTCCCACACACCTTAGTTTGCATACATGGCAGGCACCCATGGAAAATGGAGTAACTGCCTGACATCCTCGTGGGGCAAGTCCTGAGGCCTGACTGGGAGCTCAGGACAGCTGGGAGGGGACAGAGCTGACACTTGGCTGCAGAGATGGGAAGAGCATTTGCCCCAGAGAGTCACCAGCACATAGGTAAGTGATAAACCACTGTGTCCCTAGCAGGGAAGGGGGATTTCCTCCTGTACAAATACAGCCATCGAGACCTCAGGGGTAATTTCAGGCACTGCAGCGCTCCCAGCAGCTCTGTCTCTGTACAGGAGCTGGAAGCTCACCACCCTCCCCCTGGAACTGCAGCTCTGCACGTTCACTGATGCTGCAGCTCTCTGGGGCTGGGGAGGTTTCTGAAACCATTTGGATCCTTTTGGCACAAAATGTTTTGACGTGCACTTCACTTAAAGGATCATGGGAGCTTCTGCCAGTCTTTTTGAGCGATCAGGTTGGAAAACACCCCCCAGGGTTTGGATGGGAGAAGCAGGCTCACCATTGGGGATCTCGACAGCGATGTTCTCCACTCCTCTCTTCACAGTCCGGGGCCGACCTTGTTCCGTGGGGGTGGAGACCCAGTCGTCGGAGCTGGCAACGGGATGGTAGTGAACCATCAGCTTGGGAACAAGAAGAGCCTGTCAGTGACCCGAGAGCACAGACAGCTACAGCAGCTGCCGGGTGACACGGGGTGGTACCAGACTGCTGGGCAGAGCCCTTTGCTCGAGGTGTTGAAATGTGAAACTGTTGGCAGACTCAGCTGCCACTGCCCTCTCCTCTGGTACAGGCAGGTGAGTGGAATGCCATTGGGACAAACCCATTTGAAGGGAACTGCACAAAGAGAGCCAAGGGGATGTCCTCACTGGTCACCAGGCCGTGCTCACCTTTGGGTTGTGCAGGATAATGACTTCTCTGTTGGGGGACTCCAGCTTCTTCTTCCACTCACCCAGGGTCACGGCAATCATGTAAGCTTCCTACAGAAGAGAACACCCACTGTGAGTCAGCTGGAAGTATGCCCATCAACGTTCAACCTCTTGGGACATTCCCCACCCAGTTTTCAGAATCTATTATCAACACTTGGCAAAAGAAGCAGAGAAATCAGCTGGAAGAGCAGCAGGGTCATCCCAGGATCACCTGCTGAGACTGTTTAAGAACTTCACGCTTCAAGCAGCAGCATCAGACTTCCCCATCAACTTAGAATTGGTTTTGGTACATCAGAATAGAGATTATTGCAAAGATGGGTATTTGTATACGTCCGTCTATATATCTCTACGTTTGCATCATCCCAAAGGAAAGCGTGGCACTTTAAGGTGTTGTGGAAGGATGCAGCGAGGCCGGACGAGGGCAGGGGAAGGGGAGGCCACGGCAGTGCTCACAGTTACATCAATCAGCTGCAGGAATGCCGTGCCAAAGCCTCTTTGGAGTTCATGTCCTCAGGCCTGACTGTGGTGCCAGTGGCCTTGTATGGGGTTTGGAACACCAGAGACAGTATGTGACAAGGAGAAGCTGAGATGGAAACCAACAGGAAAGGTGTGTTTACCTCCAGTTCCTCGCTGAAGGACTCCGAGTAGGGAATAAACTTATTGTCCTTGTCCCCCTTGTAGAACCAGGTGCAGCGACGCACTTCAGACACCTCCTCCTCCCAGTACACGGCCACGCGCTGCCGCGTCCGCAGGTGCACGTCGTACCTGCCCCCCGACGTCGGCACAACCACGTCATCCTGCTCCCTCCCTGTGGGAACCCGGGCCTGCAGTTAATCATGAGGGGCCTGGAATGGCAAGCTCCCCGAGGCTCGAGGCTGGAGCATCCCCCTGGGCAGCACAGCGGAGCAGGTGAGAGCCACGGCAGCAGATGCCAGCGTCCTCTGTACCCGAGTTCAGAGAGTGGTGTTGGGGCAACTGGGCAAGATGCTCCAAGTCAGGCTTCCCCCAGAGGCAGAAGGTGAGATGAAAATATTACACTACACTGTCCTTCTCTGGCCTCTCCCTGCCCTGCCTGGAGGGTGAAAGTGAAATTGTGGCCCTGGGAAGTGCATTGTGTAACAGTGGGGATGCACCAGGGTTTCCTGTCTCTAAGCCGTTCCTCTCTGGAACAGAGAACTCTCTACAGACCCCAATACAAACCTCAAACTCTGAATTTCACTGCCTTTTGGGTCTGCCTGCGGGCTGGGCTGGTGGCACAGGCAGCAGCACCGGATGGGCAGCACAGCCTCTAATCCGAAACTTCCTGGGCGAGGGAGGACGGGAGCCAGCCCTTGGGCAATCGGAGCTCTGCCTGTGGCAGCAGCAGGTGGCACAGATGGTGGCATTTGGCACACAAGGGCCTCAGCACAGGGCTTGGAGCTGACCCCCAATGCTTGCTGCCAGAGCAGGCACAGCTCCATGCTGTGGATGGAGGGCTCTCCCAGTGGAATTCCTGCCATCATGCTATAGCATTCTCCCAGCCTCACCAGAGGATGCTTGACAGTATGATTATATATAATTCAGAGCAGTATCAGCTGAATGGGGTCAGACCGTTTGATGCATCCAAACAGCTCAGTTATTGGGAGCAGGCACATGGCCAAAAAAGTCCCAATTTAAAATTCCTCGAGGGAAAATCTTAACATCCCAGCTGGAAGCCATGGATGTATCCAGGGAATTTTTCCCCGGTACCCAGGCACACACCTGATGCTCCCCCGTCAACCTCACCTGGCCCCTTCCTGACGGTGATGCAAGAGTGGGTAGGTGGCACATAAAGCCAAAGGGCGGTGACAAACCGCGGTGGTGCCGCGGGACCCCCGCGCCCCGCCCGCGCTGCCCCCGGCCCATGCCGCCCTACCTGCGCCGTGCGCCTCCTCCAGCCGCTCCGAGTCCTGCGCGCTGAACGGGACCCAGCGCTCCCGCGTGTCCGTGACCTTGCACCAGAACCAGTGCGGCACCACCGCCTCGTACCGCCCGCCGGGCTCCGGCTCCGGGGACTCGGCGGCGGCCGGGGGCGGCCGCGGCGGCTCCTGCGCCGACATGGGGCTGCTGCGGGGGGAGCGCCGGTCCCGCCGGTCCCGCCGGTCCCGCCGCCACCGGGGGCTCCGCGGGT
>VZUI01046584.1:0-13220 GCA_013401135.1 Cettia cetti
GGGGTCAGGGGACACAGGAGTGACTCTGTGGGGTCAGGGGACACAGGAGTGACACTGTGGGGTCAGGGGACACAGGAGTGACAGTGTGGGGTCAGGGGACACAGGAGTGACTCTGTGGGGTCAGGGGACACAGGAGTGACACTGTGGGGTCAGGGGACACAGGAGTGACAGTGTGGGGTCAGGGGACACAGGAGTGACTCTGTGGGGTCAGGGGACACAGGAGTGACACTGTGGGGTCAGGGGACACAGGAATGGAGCACCAGGAGCTGCAGGCCAGCCTTGTTCAGATCATTTTGTTCAGTCTGTGCTCTGGGAGCACTTTGAAAATTGGCAGAAAAGTACGGAAAAGATGAAAGGGAAAGCCTTGAAATAGACCACAGTTCTTTCATGTGTGGATTATGCTGGAATTTTATATATATAAATAAATGTACATATATTTATATCTCAGGAGGACTCTGTTCTTTACATCCCTGAATTCCATAAGGATCCTGACATAATGTCACCCTTCTGGTAAAAGGAGGGTGACAATGGGACACAAACACCAGCAACTATTTAATAACATATGCAAATGTTGGCAGGCTGATTACACATTCGTTTTGTTGTTATGACTTTATTTTTTGAACTGGCACCCCAGTCTTTCATGACATCCCTTGTGCTGGGCACTTTGGAATGGTTCATTGAAGGAGCAGACGTGGTGCAGTCAGAGGGAGAAGTTTGTGACAGCAACAATTCCAACACTCACCCAGGCTGGCCATTCACACTTCAGGTGCTGAGCTTTGGAGTTATCCTTAAAGGAAACTACAATTATTTGATGTCTTTCTCATTTAGCTCCAGAAGGGAGCCTGGAGAAGAAGGACATGCATTTACAGCTCAGTTTGGACATGACCAAGTGGACCTTTTACAAAACATCCCAGGTAATTTCAGGTGAAATTAACTTCAAAGTTCCTCACACAGTTTGTTTGCTTCTTCCAAAAGGAATCAACCAATCCAATCATCAGAAAATCTGATTCAGAAAGAAGGTTTTTAGGGCAATAATTTGGAGAACTGAACCAATATTACACCCAACTGTCACAATCCATCACTTTCCTCCACTTGCAGGGAGCCCCAGCCCTTCCTGCCAGGAAGGACCACAACATCTTTAGGATGAACAAGGAGATTTCATCAACTTCCTAAACATTCTCATCTCTGTGGCCAGGCAGTAAAACATTTCAGTCATAAGAGGAAGGAGAACATCACCATTTTTGCAGGAGAAAAAGAGATTCCAGGGCTGGTGGTTTGACAGGTTAATAAGAAGCCCTTAGTCAGCCTTTACAATTTATTTACTTGCAAGTCTACACAGGGATTTGGCATCTTAAACAGGTTTTTATTGCAACAACGTTTCAATTCACCTTTAAGGCTTTCAATTAAGACAAACACTGGGGATCCACAGGTGGAATTTGCATGGAAGTCAGCAGGGGATTGGCAAAGCCCTGCTAGCAGGGTTTAGCTATCAGCTTTATAGACTTGTATTGTCCTATCTAACATCTCGTATTTTCCACTCATTTTGCATGTAAAACTTTTATTGCTATCAGCAGGAGTTTAGCCCAGCACTAACCCAGAGATGTGCCCCAGGATGGGCTGAGTACCCTGTTCACTTGGAACAATTTGATTGCACTAAATCTTCCTGGTGAATGTTTGCTTTAGTTCCCCTATAAACTTCCTTTGCTGGATTTATATATTTTGGCTCCTTTTATTTTGAATTTGCGATGGGTGAGGTGACTGCAACCCCAGCAGCAGCAGCAGCAGCAGCAGAGCTGCAGCACAGCACAGTGGGGGTTTCTCCCTGTGTAAACACAGGGGTTTGTCTGGCAGGATGCTGAGGGCACTGGTGGGGTTCCAGTGAGATCCCCGAGGGCTCAGCACCTCCAGGGAGAAATCCCAGCCCCAGAGTGTCTGTGTCCCTCTCTATGGCCCTTTGTCCCAGTCACAGCACACAATGCAGCTGCTTATCTCCTTGGGAATCACGAGCACTAAAATGTTTATTTTCCTGTGTTATGAAAGCTCACTTTATCTGCGACCAAGAATTATGTCAATTATGAGGATGATGAAGACATTTTCTCTCTGTAAAGCTCTATGAAATTTATCTTTCTCTCATATGGGTGTGGGGGGTTTAAATAAAGTAATATTTCAATAATGGCTTCAGTGGGATTTTTAAATTCTTTTTCTTCTATTTAGAGTTGATTTTTTAAAAAACTCCATTTCAATTCCAGTGAAAATGGCTCTGATCTGATAAAGAAGATGAAGTCACTGCACAGGCTTACTATTTTATTTCCATAAGGTTTGAAAGTTTTGTTCCCTGCAGTGTTTTGGAGCCCAGGAGTATTCATCTGTTTTGTAAAAGGAAAGTTCTACGGAACAACATTTGGTCACTGTTGTCTGAATTTCATTATTCTGTTCTCCAGACTAGCAGAGGGGAAAAGTGCAAGTTAGCTGGGTCACAGTCTGAAATGTGAGAGCAGTCAACTTTTTCTGAAGTTTATGGGAATGAAAGGAAATTTAATACTGTTCAAAAGCAAGATTTAAAGTTGCATCATGTGAAAACAATTGCAGAAGTTTAATCCCGAGGTCTTGGGTTATTTGGTAACTTACATGACCATTTGTCAGCCCGCAAAAGATGAAGTTGGCTTTGCCTCTGTTAACAGTTGGCCTCTGTTTTGGTGTGGTTTTGCAGTGCCAAAGGAACAAACAGGAGTTAGAGTGGGTTTATAGAGCTCTGCTCCTTCTATTCTTCTGCAGCCTTTCAGCTGCTGCTGGGCTCCTCGGGCTCTCCCAGTGCTGGGGAACACGTGCTGACAAGCCTTTCATGGGAGAGGGGCTGCAGGGCCTGACAGCTTCTCAGACTGCTCAAAAGCTGAATACATATCCATAATTTAACCTTTACCTCTCAGCTCGCTCCAGGCCTCATCCATTTCATTGTATGTGGGATAAAAGCCATGGGACCATGGGATGGAACTGAATACTTCATGTTTTGTAATGTTTCCAGAGTATCATTTATGCTAAAAGATGGTGATTGAAACATTCTTTACATTTAGATCAGTTTCTGTGGAGCAAATTGAAGTGAAAAATCTACAGAGCTTTGAATGCATAAAAATTAGAGAAGTTTTTCCAGAGCGTCCCAGCACAAATTCCATCAAATAACCCTTAGCAAAGCCTCTTGCTGCTAAGAAAATTCTCAGGAAATGCAGCCTGAGCCTCCCTGTGTCGTCTCCATCCTCCCTGGATTTGGCATCAGCACCTTCTGTGCTTGGCCACCGCTCTACAGAGACTTAAAATAATGGGAATCATTATTAAAGGGGGAAAAATGGTGTCACAACAAAGACAGCTTGGTTTTAAAGGATGTTTGAAATATTGTTTTGAGGGAGTAACTCTTAAGATCTTTGGGGTGTGCACAGGGTCGTGGCTGTGCCATGGAACTGGACAAGCTGAGGTTTAATCCTTTAACTCAGGATGGAGCCTCTTTCCCTGTATTTCTCAATGCAATTAATTTATAAGTTGCCTTTACCAGCTCTGGAAATAGGGGCTGATGTGGTTTCTTTTGCACCTGATCATTCAGTAACTCCTCAGACATCCCTGCTGGAGCTTGTGAAGCCTTGTGTTCCCACACTGAACTGCAGAAAAGAAATGAAATCTAGAGAGGAAAAAATGCTGTGTATGGAGAAGGTGTTAGTGTGGAAAATGGTGAAGGAGGCCAAAAAGGAGGAAAAGATGGAAACAAAGGAAGGGAAAAGGAGAGGAGAAGAAACTTGTGAATATAAGATGAAAATCCAGCCTGCAAGCACTGAGCTACAAACCCTTGTACAGAATTGTGAGGAATTAGTGCCCAGTGACAGGAATCTCTTGCACTTCCCTGGATGTAAAAACCAATTCCTGTGAAACCCCAGTGGTATTTGCTGTTTACATCAGCCCAGTTGTCATGGCAGAAGAAATCAGCAGGAGCTGAGGTGTGCTCTGTGCCTCCTCCTACACACAATGAACTTCACAGACATACCTGAGGACATTCAGTCACTTGGTGGCTTTCAATCCCTCTGTCTAAAATTGAGAAATTCTTTTTATAAGCTGCTTTTATGAGACATCTATAACAGTCACTTCAAATATACAAGAACATACAAGAGCTGCTTAAAAACTGCCTTTGATTCCCTTGATGGAGAGCTCACCAGTGCAGCCAGGGAGCTGAAACCACAAATGTCTAATTTCAATTTGCTGCTGTTTAATTTGATCTATCCCATCTCTCTCTCTCTTTTCTTTAAATTTTGTTTTTATTTGAGAAAGCAGCAAAATAAAAAGTCTTACCTTGCTGATTCTGCCATAAATATTATCAACAGTGAATGCTGCCAGGAGCTGGCCTGTCCCACCTGCTGCTGGGAGGGAGACACTAATTAACAGCCCTGCACACATTGCATACTTTTGATTGGCAATAAATAAATAGAAAAAATTTGCTTCATTTTACATTTGATTTCTCTACTCTCCTAAATATTCAACTTTCACAATAGCAACAATTTAATCAGGAGGACACTGAGAGCTAAAAACCAGAGACCTCTTGAAACTGGAGAGAGCTCAGGTACTCCTGAAAAAGGCACTCAACTGGGCCAAATGCATTTTAGCATTCCAATAAAGCCCCATTTAGCTATTTAATTAACACCTACATACTAATGAATCTCTTCAAACTAAGCTGCACATTACTGAGGCTGTCATTTTGCTTTGGAAAAGGCTGTGCTTCACCCTGGATGTTGTAGGTATGTGAAATTAGGCAGGACCATCATTTAAAATTCATATTTATGTGTTTTTTCCTCTGTCATCCACGTGGTCAAAGTCTCAAACAGCTGAAACTTCTTGCAAAGGGAGGAACACCTCTAAAGTGCTGCTGAGTCAAATTAACCCCCAGCACTGTTTAAAAATCACATTATTTCCTTCTGTAGGAGCTGAGCAGCCAATTAATGCCCTCATAAAGCATCTCCTTTGAGGCTGACCGTAATTACAGAGCATTGTAACGCTTTCATCTCTGGGCTGCACTGGCACAGGATGGATTTGCAGTGTCTGTTTGGTTTTGTTTTTTTACCCAGAGAGGCTCTTTGCAGACAGGTGACCCCAGAGGAGAAGGCAAAGCCCCCTGTGGCAGTGCTGAGCCTCGGTGCTGCCAGAACAACCCCAGTGCTCCGTGCTGATCGCTCCGGAGGCTCTCCCAGCCCCGTGGCACTGTGGAGGGACACACGTGGCCGGGAATTTTGTGCCAGAAACAACAGAAGCACTCTGGTGAACTTCCTCGGCTCCTCCGCTTCCCTGCAGCTCCCCCCGGAGTCTCCCAGGAGCGCTGGATGAACGCGGGGTCACACGGCTCAAAGCTTTGCACACTCACTTTGCACACTGACACGGGGCTTGCTTGGCCTCTTATCCCTTCCAAAAGTCTCCTTTTCTCCCCTTCCTTCGTGCTCTGGATGCGAGGAGGGACGAGAAACAGCAGAGCAGGGACTGAGGGGATTCCCCAGCATGGGAACGGCACCGTGGTGGGAGCTGCAGCACCCTGAGAGTCACCCTGGGGCACCGGGAGGGAGCAGGGCTTGGAAGGTCCTGCCAGGTCCTGCCAGGTCCTGCCAGTGGCTTTCAGAGAGGAGGGGAAGGAGCTGAATTGATCTGAAGTGATGCAAAGTCTTTCTGAGCCATGTCATGATATCAAATATAGCCATGAAGTGCAGCCATAACTCCCCCAGTGTTCAGCTCATCCAGGCTGCTTCTAGAAAGTCAAAGTCATGGCAAATTAAATGTGCCACAGGCAGGATTTTTCACCAGCCTTTGCCTTGCTGTGGTAAAAGGGACTTGAAGCTCATCTAATTCCACAGGGACACTTCCACTGTCCCAGGCTGCTCCAAGCCCCATCCAGCCTGGCCTGGGACACTGCCAGGGATCCAGGGGCAGCCCCAGCTGCTCTGGGCACCCTGTGCCAGGGCCTGCCCACCCTCACAGCCAGGAATTCCTGCCCAGTCTCCCCTCCATCCCTGCCCTGTGGCACTGGAAGCCGTTCCCTGTGTCCTGTCCCTTGTCCCCAGCCCCTCTCCAGCTCTCCTGGAGCCCCTTTGGGCCCTGGAAGGGGCTCTGAGCTCTCCCTGGAGCCTTCCCTTGTCCAGGTGAACATTCCCAGCTCTCTCAGAGCTGCAGCCCTGGAGCATCTGATCCCCATCATCACTGAGCTCCATCCCCACAGCTGCGGCCTTGGCTGCTCTCACATGCTGTCACACGAGGAGCCTGGATGCATTTCAGGCCTGGACTGTTGCTCCTCACCAGGATTCCTCATCCTAATTAAAACTTAATTTGTTCCCTGCAGTCAAGCTGTACGTGTGGAGCTGAGTGTTCAGCCCAGAGGAGAGAGGGGTTCACAGAGCTGAAGTGCAGGTGTGGTGCTGGGAGCAGCAGGGTGGGCACTGACCTGTGAATCCACTTCCCAGAGAGGGGAATTGGGCTCTTATCCCTGTGGATTCTGGCTCATAATCACAGCCTGTCAAAACAAGGGCAGTAAAACCAAATCCTTCTCTGTTTTGTAGCATTTATCCTTTCCACTCTCCATATATTCCACCCCACTGCTCCCACCTCCACCCCAGCCCTGCATCCTGATCCTGTCCCACCCCTCCCTGACCTGCTCCTCACCTGCAGTTTTTGGCCCCAGCCTGGCCCTGCTTTGTTCTGGTCCCAGCTCAGCATTTCTGGGACCTTTCCAGAGCCTCTCACAGCTGGGGAATGTGAGGGAACACCAAGGGAAGGGATGAGATAAACTCTGCTGCTGGTGGTGAAAAAGCAGAGACACTGGAATGTGCTGATGGTCCAACACCCCTGGTCAGGGTCTGAAAACTAGGGGAACAGATGGGATTTGATTTCATTTAATAATTGTTTTAGTTCACCTGCTGCCACTTTCTCCACCTGAGCCTGGGCACAGCTGTCAGTGCTGTGATGGGAACATGCCAAAGAACACTTCTTTTTCAGTGGTGCCTGGAAGTTTTGCCCCCAAACTGGAGGTCTGGGGATTAATTTTGGATTTTACCACATGGAATTACCCCATCAGTAACAGCACTGTGCAGTGTTGTCCTGAACTGGTTTAGGTAGTCTCAAATCTGTGGTTTGTGCCAATATTTCTATTGGGATCCCATCCTCAGGGACCAGCTGGGCAGTCTCACCAAGGCTTCAGAAACACAGGAATTGTGACTGAATGCCAGGATTATTGATGAAGTCACAACAGAGTGAGGTGTGGCAAGACCCTGCCTGGGCTGGAGGTGACCCAGAGACTCTTTACCAATGCTGCCATCTAGAGAGAGACACTCCACCTCCAGAGTGGAAAATCCTCCAGAAAATCAGGATTTCAGAGCTTTTGTGCCTCAAGCACAGGGGTTCAAGCACCCCCTTGTGCTGGGAGTCACCCTGGAGTCAGCCAGCTCCACTCCTGGCCATGGCACCTCTGCACAACCAGCCAGGCTGGGACAAGCAATTCCTGAGCACAGTTTGGGGCTGGGCTGAGCTCTGCTCTGGGCTGTGGCTCTGCTCTTCCCAGGAAGCTCTTGGGATGTGTTTCCACCTCTGTGCTGTTCAAACTGTGCCCAGAAATGAGATCCTGCCTTACGTAAAGGTTACAAAGCTACAACTGAGACATCTGGATCTCATCGGGCTCCTCTGGGACAGGAGTCCTGAGCTTTGGCCTGGAGAGAGGCAGAGAAAGAGCAGGAGTCATTTCTCATGCAGCTCTCCATCTGCAGAGGGGCTGAGTCTCTGCAAACCCCCCCGTGGCCACGGCTTTGGCAAATCCAGTGCTGCATGGACTGGCTGTGCTCCCCTGTTCCTGCACTGTCCCTGACCTAAAAGGGACCCAGCAGGATCCAGCCCAGGAGTAAAAGTGGATTTGCTGAGAAAATCAGGACTAACTGAGCCTCAGGAGTGTCCCATACCTGAGCTGCAGCAGCTGTCCTGAAGCACAGCCACTTTCCCTGCATGTGCTGTGCAGTCAGGGGTGCTGCCAAGAGCTGCACCCTGCTCAGTGACCCCACAGATCCACCCAGGCTTCCCCAAGAGGGATCTCTGGTTTCAGCCACAGATTCACACAATCATTTAGGCTGGAAAAGCCCTCTCAGACCATGGAGCCCAACTGCTCCCCAGCACTGCAAATGCCAGCGCTGCAGCACGTCCCCAAGTGCCACATCCACGTGGCTTTTAAACCCTTCCAGGGCTGGGGACTCACCACTGCCCTGGGCAGCCCTTTCCGGGAAGAAATCTTCCCAAATATCCAACCTAAACCTCCCATGGTGCAACTTCCTCTTGCTGAGTGTCGGGGAGGAGCCCAATCCTCAGCTGGTGCCAGTGTCCTGTCAGGGAGTTGGGAGAACATTTCCCCATGGCACAAATGGCCCAAAGCTCCAAATCCCATGAGGCAGAGAGGAAAGGGCTGCACAGGCACGAATTGTCACAGTTTGGGCTCTGCTTTGCAGCTCCTGCAGGTGTGGAGGAACTGAGCTCAGATAAAGCCAGGAGAGCACAGGAAACTTTGCCTGTCATTCTGAAGGTGCTGAAAGAAGTTGGGAGCCCCAGGAGAGGAAAGCTGTGTGTCACCAGTCAGCACCAGCATGGGCAGAGAGCAGCTTTTAGCAGAGTTTGACTGAAAACCACTCCCAGTTCCATTAGGAGGAACCCAGGAGTGACCTGCTTTAACAAGAGGCCAACCATAAACTCCGGGGTCACTCTCCACACAATGCTTGAAAGGCAAATTAGAGCAGCCAAATTGTTTTCCCCCACTAATCCCCAGCTTCCTGGTGTAGTGCTCTGCAGCCAGCCATGAGGGGAACCTCTGGGACAATCCTGCCAAGGGAAGCACTGGGCAGGCACAGGACAGGAAAATCAGCTCTGCCAGCCTCAGGCTCTTCCTCAGCTTTTAGACTTATTTGTGTCTGCTTTTTGAGGGTTTTTATCCACCCCACAGCAGGGCAGCTCCTCCAGCAGAACTGTCAGTGCAGATGGAGCAGCAGAGACCCCTCACCTGTGCACAGGTGAGATAAAAAACCTTTTGTCAGCACAGCCAGTCTCCCTTGGAAGTGGATGGCGGGTCTGGATGAGGATGGGATGTTCCACATCCCTGGAAAATAGAGCTGCTCCCTCAGGCCTGCCCAGGGACCCAGCCTGAGTTTCTGTCCTGGGCAGAAGGTGAGATGGGGCACAGGATTGCAGGATTTGGGTGACAAAGTCAAGCAAACCAAGAGGGGACAGGACCTAAACTCATCCCACTAATGTGAATTTTTCCAGGAAAAGGGCAGGAAGGTGCAGCTGCACAGCCCTAACATCAAACCACACTACAGCTGTCTCCAAAGTGACCCTCTCTGTGCCCTTGGATGAGATATTGCACATTAATGCCTGCAAATCTGATTATTCCAAGGCTCTTACTGTCCACATCCAACCAAACAAGCTCATCCAAACCTGGATAAAATATTTGTGCTTCTTTCCCAGGAAAGTTTCCAAGACAGTAAAAAAATCCTGCGAATTACTGAAGAATTTAGTGCCTCTGTTATTCCTAGAGCCTTTTGTTTGAGGAAAATCCAGGAGCCCACCCCAAAGGTTGTGTAAGGAGCCCCACACCCAACCCGAGGGCAGCGCTGGGGACAAAGAGAGGCAGCAGAGGGGACAAGGGGTGCTGAGGGCTGGGGTTTATTGGCTATCCTTAGCAGCAAAACAGTGTTCTTAAATACAGGGAGAAACCCAATATTCCTCTTGTAGTGCCAATTAAGCAGGGGAAGGGGCTGGGCTGGGCCAGTGCCCCCTCAGCACGGGGGGCTCATGTGATGACGGTGGGCCCCGAGCGGCCGGTGCGTTCGTGGAGCTGGGAAAGTTTCAGTGCAATGGAAATGAGAGGTGCCAGCATCACCTGCAGGGAGGAAAGAGAGGGCTCAGAACTGCACAGCAGCACATGCAGCCTTTTCCACACCCTCAGCATCCAGGTCAGGCTGGGACAGGCAGAGCTCAGCTCTCCTGACCAAAGGCTGCTTTGGGCTCACAGCCTGAGCTCTGGGATCACTGACAGGGATGCAGTGCTCAGAGAAAACCCCAGGCTCCAGTGGTGCTGCATCCCAAATTGCACATCAGCACAGGATTTAGGTAAATCATGAGTTCCTCCCCTGTCAGAATGGGGGATTTTCAGTCTTTTTGTCAATTATGGCACAGTAGGTTAGGCACAAAGAGCCCACAGAGTGTTTGCTGGGGAATACAGAATATCCTGAGGTGGAAGGATTCCCAAGGACCATGGAGTCCAACCTCTGGCCCTGCACAGACACCCAACAATCCCACCCTGTCCCTGGGAGTGTTGTCCAGACACTCCTGGGGCTCTGGCTTGGGGCTGTGCCCATTCCCTGGGGAGCCTGGGCAGTGTCCAACCTTCCCCTGAGTGAAAAACTCTTTCCTGATATCCAGGCTAAACCTAAACATGAGAGGAGGATTCTTTTCCCCCAGTGCCTGCAGGAGCTCTGCAGCATTTGTAAATGATGTTGCACAACATTTACTGCACTCAGTACAGAGCAGGGCAGTCTCACCTTTGGTACAGCTGCATCCTGTGATCCCACTGAGATTTTTTAAAGCAGGCACAGGGGTAACACAGACAGCAAAACTGTGCTGTGGCAGAGGCAACTGTGAGGGATCCCCAATAACACTTTCTCCACGCTGAGCTTTTTTTAAAAACAATCCCATTTATACTGCCATGAAAGACACCATACCTCCAGCTCCCAAAATTCCTGGCACCTCCACACAAGCAAAGCAGGGCTAAGAAAGGGCTGAGCTGAGGATGCAGCACCCACCTGTGGGTCTTGGTTTATCTTCTGAGCATCCTTCTCGTAGCTGTCGATGTAGAGTCGCACGGTGGCGCCCGCGCTGCCGGTGCCGCTCAGCCGGAAGATGATGCGGGAGCCGTCGGAGAAGATGAGCCGCAAGCCCTGCGGGGACACGGCGGGAAGAACCTCTCAGCTCCGCGCTCGTGGGTAGCCAAGGCGTTTTCCATGATCCCCAGCCTGATCTGCGCCATCCCTCCTCTTTAGGGAGCCACAGAAGGTTCCTGTGTTACCCTCTCCCCGCTCCCAAGGGATTCACGTCCGGAATAACCCACACTGGAGAGCTGGGAGCAGACAGCATTCCCAAGCCGCCGCTCTCCGTGGAGACAGGAACGCTCCCGGAGGCTGCGCCCACCTGGTTCCTGGAGACGCTGCCGTCCACGGGGTCGCTGTACTCGAAGTTGTCGGCTTTCTCCACCGTGTAGACTTTGTCCCCGCCCGCCAGCTGCTTCCCCACGAAGGAGCGCTCGAACATCACCGCCTCCAAATCCTTCATCATTTTGTTGGCAGCATCTGCATCCACCTCCTCGTAGTCGTACCTGCAGCCAGCAGCACAGCAGGGATTAGGGAGGGGAGGATGCAGTGGGTTGTGGTGGTTTGGGATGCACTTCTCGAGCTCTGTGGTGTTCTCTGCTCTCACTCTGGGCAGGTGGAAATGGCACATAAAAGCACCAGAACACATTGCCTGGAGAAGCTGTCCCTGCGTCCCTGAAGTGCCCAAGGCCAGGCTGGGCTTGGAGCAGCCTGGGACAGTGGAAGTGTCCCTGCCCATGGCTGGGGTGGGAATGGATGAGCTCTAAGGTCCCTCCCAACCCAATTCAGTGTGAGATTCTATGAGAGAGGAGGATCCGTGTGCAGCACTCCAGCCACATCCACACAGATCCTTGGGGCACAGCACAGCATTTCACAGGATTTGGTGCCAGGAGATGAAAGCACCAAGTGCTGTCTCACACTGAGTATCACAGGCTGAGAGCCAGGGCCAAGATCCAACTGACTGCCAAGAATTCCCTGCAGTTCTGCCCACAGCACCCCACCAGCTCCCTCATGGTCACTGAGGACACCCTCAGTGCATCCCCACGGCAAACTGCAGCTGTGACTGCACCAGGAGAACATCCAGTGCCAGCTCTGGTGTCCCTGCATGGTAGGAGAGGCAGCAGAGGGTGGCTGAGCCCTCTCCAGGATCCCAGACTCCGAGTTCCCGCTGCAGCGGGATTTGTGCCGCTCCGTTTGCCGCCTGCCCCGCGCTCAGCGTGCTCTGCACACGTACCTCCAGTGCTAAAGGGCTGCTTTTTTATCCTAGACTTTGGCATTTTTCCCCAGGTTTCCGTGCCTCAGATGTGTGCTGGCTTTGTGGTGAGTGGGGGGAAAAAAGAAAAAAAAAAAAAAACAACAAAGGAAAGGCAAATTCTTTCACTTGGCAATTTGAGATGGAATTTTCACGTAGATCTTCCAAGCTGGAAGATTTCTGCCCAATGCTTTCACAGTGTTCCCCACCTCTGCTTGTGTGCAGGCTGGTTCTCCTTCCTTCCCTTCCCATCTTTCATGTCTGCTGCAGCTTAAATTTGAGTATTTGGGGACTGGACAGGAACTCTACCAGGTAAATAACAGCCGTGGGGCTGGGCATCCATTCTATGAGATGCTGCTGTCACTGAAGATATTATCACAAATTAACTTGTGATGTTGGGTCTCAAGTATATTGATCCCATGGCAGAAATGCCTCTTGAAGGAAAAAAATCTCAATTAAAAGAAAAAAGAAAGGTGCTTTGCACATATAAAAAGTCCAGACTTCGGTACCAGATTTATGTCTGGAGTAACAACCCAAATGGTGAATCCCCATTTCGTGACACCCAGGAGTTTTAAATCACTGCAGGACAAACAGCAACAGAGTGACACAAAGTGACACAGGAACAGCCCCACAGTGACACAGCACTGCCCTGAGGGCTCTGCTCTGACAGCACAAGGACTGGGAGGGCTCAGGAGCACTTTCCCCACCTGGTGAAGAAGTTCCTGCCATACTTCTGCCAGTGGTCCTTCATGATGTCCTCCACGCTCTGCTTGCGGGCGGCCAGGATGGAGAGCCAGGCCAGCACTGCCCACAGCCCGTCCTTCTCCCGGATGTGGTCAGAGCCTGTGGGCAGCCACAGCACTGACACAGCCCCCACCCCTCTCCCACCACAGCCCCCACCCCTCTCCCACCACAGCCCCCACTCCTCCCCCACCACAGCCCCCACCCCTCTCCCACCACAGCCCCCACTCCTCCCCCACCACAGCCCCCATTCCTCCCCCACCACAGCCCCCACCCCTCTCCCACCACAGCCCCCACTCCTCCCCCACCACAGCCCCCAC
>VZUI01046586.1:0-29981 GCA_013401135.1 Cettia cetti
GGGAGTGTTCTTTTCCTTTTGTTATTTGTTAATAAACAGTTTTTTCCACTTTTCCTCCGAGGAGTTCCTTCCCGAACCCGGAGTTGGGGGGAAGGAGTAGTGGAGGTTTGTCTCCTCGTGGAGAGTTTCCTCCTAATTTGTCCTAAACCAGGACACCAAGGATTCTGAAAATGTAATGACAATTTTACTTCTGTAAGGGGTAAATATTTGATGTACGTATTATTTTAATCATCATTTTCCATTGATACTTTTTATAGATTATGTTAGCTACATATTTACAGCTGTTTATTGCTTTTTAGAGCACGACTTACTATAAATCATTCTTTCTTTCTTATATATAAAAGTTTAATTCTCTAGAAATCTCAGAGTAGGTGCTCCTAGGTAGTAATGCCTGCAGCAGACGTTCTGAGAGTAACAGACTGTGACCTACACTGCAGCCACTATCAGTCAGCTGTAACAGACTTGGCACTGAGCACCTCAAGGAGTAGATGAACTGACCCGTCAGGTTTTATCACCAAAGACTCTGAGATTAGAGGCAAAAGTTGCACATTTTTTGTAAAGTTCATGAGATTTTAAAAACCACTGTGAAAATGAGATGCTTTTAAAAAGGGTAGTGAAAATTCTAAAACTCAATAAGCTGCCCTGGGTACAATAAAAATCCAACCTGAGAGACTGCTATTTTGTTTGTGAATGTAGAGAGTTTTCTAATTGTTAATTGATTGATTTTAAAATTAAATAAAACACATGGTAAAACTTAGTTGACTCACCATTTCGGAGAGTTAAACTCACATAGTTCCTCTGCTCTCTCTCTATATGGCAAGGGCAATGAAAGAAGGACTTGCTGCTTCAATTGGAGTTACTCAGAGACAAAGATCTGAGAAAAGAAAGAAATCAAAGTCGACAGGGAGCCTTCCACAGGATTCTTCTCATGCTATTCTGTCCTACCTGCAGACTGTGTATGTCAAAAAATGGATTTTGGCTGGATACTGCTTAAATACTAAAGTAGGCAGAGAGAAATATTTGGATTTCTGAAGCTACAACTTTCTTGTGCTTTGCAATTTGTAAACAACTTTTTTGTCCTAGATCATCCACATTTCATTATATCCTCTATGTGACGCTTTTTGGCAGCTAAGTACTATGATTACAGGGTATAAGAAAGCAGGGTTATTTTCCTCCTGGCACTAATGAATGAACCTTTTCTAGGACACAGGTGCTTTCTTTGAAAACTTCTAAACCTTTCTATAGGAAGACAAGATACTGTTCATGTTATGGAGTTTGGGTTTAGAAATAAATAATTGCTGAATGTGTTCTTATGAATAGATATTTTTACTATTTGGACAGTCAAGATAATGAAGGAGAAATATTAAATAGAAAAAGAGTATGGTTAAAGCACACACCCATATACCCAAAGGAATACACCCTTTCCCTTTTCTGACAAAGAAGCTGTCTTGGTTTAGAAAGACAGGTATCTGCCAGTGAAAGCTGGAGCTCCTCTTAGAATGGAAAATGTAAACCCTCTCCCTCCAAATTATTATAATTTTGCAACTACGGGCTTTCAGGCAAAGATATGGGAATAGGGATAACAGTTCTTTAATAGGAATATTAAAAAATATAAATGTAGTAGTACAAGAAAAAAACAAGCAAGCAAAACGAACACCCTAGAAAACCCTGACAGAGTCAGGGACATGACCTGACAACCTGTTGGTCAGGGTGTTGGAAGTAGTCCAAATAAATCCTCCTGGAGTAACAGATGTGGTTCTGTGGAGTAGAGATGATCCTGTAGAAAGTCCAGTGGTGGCGAGATGGGTCCAGTCTTTCCTCTGGGAGACCAGTGGAGAACAGGATGTCCTTGTGTTCCTACGTCTCAGTTTTTATACTTGCCCCACCCCCTGCCCAAACACTGGGTGGAGCATCTCACAATGGGATGATGTAATGTGTCATGTGATTGGTGAGCCTTAGTGGCCCATTGGCAGCAGATATCCCCCGGAGGGAGGATGGTGGTGAAAGAGATAAGAAACACTGCCCCACCCAGTTTAACAGCTGGGACATTGTCAGAAAGCATCCGCTCCCCTCCCACCAGAGTTACAAGAAATAAAAAAAAACATCTCCCCAACTGCTTTCAACAGATAAAATAGAATACACATTTTTGGTTCCATAACCCAAGACAGAAGTGATATTAAAATACTGCTCGCAGTAAATATTTGTTATATTCTCATTGACGTCACTCTTTCAGTCTGAGGTATATTCTTCTACCTCAAAATAAGAACCGTATTGTGGTTGCTGCACCTGTCAAGATTTTGTATATCATTGCCACTGTCACTTTGCAGTGCATATAGAATAGGTTTGCAAATTCTCTGAGACACAAATCAGCTTTGGTTATCTCTCTGTCTTTCATGTAAATTAATTAACTGGCATAATCACAGATTTTTTTAAAACAGCTGTTTTTACACTTTTAATTGCAGAAGCAAAAACTGAAATGTTTACTAATGCAGCCCTGTAACTGGTAATTATGTAAATTTTATGGGTTTTAAATTATCATCCACCTGCAACATGCCTGGTCACCAGTGGAGGTAGGTTGCTGTTAAACGTAAAAAAAAAAAGAAAACTATATACATTATTCATGCTTTGTAGATTTGTCTTCTGGCTTCAATGGTTGCCAAACACAGAATGTAAGAAAATAATGCATCAGCAGTGAGCAATAAAAGAGCTCTGAACCTTGCTATCTCTGTAAAGATAGCAAACAGTCAAGAAGAATATCGTGTACTGATCTTATCCAATTGCATCAGGACTTCCTCAAGAAGAGTCTTTATCTAGTATTATTATTGTTGCTGTTCTTGTTAGTAGTCTTACTACCATTGTTTTCTTTGCCCTTTCTTTTCACATTCATAAGTAGAGGAGCTTCCAGCACTATTGCCTCAAGCAAATGGCAGAATAGATTCCCTATAGCAAAACTGTAGACATCAGAGATTAAAAGTCCAATATAATCAGTGATTTTGGCTAATGCAGAGATCAGACTCAAGGATTTTTTTTCTGTGCTATTCTGATTCATTTTATATAGTCTAGCTTTAATTTATTATCAAGAATGGACTCTAAATATCAGACTTTTCTAACTAAAATATGTTCCCTGAGAAGTTCTATTAAAGATTTTTTCCTGACTACTTTCTTCTGAACTTATAAATATATAATTTCTTTATTTCAAGTATTTTAATTAAAAAGCATACCTTTTTGCAATGAAAATATGTACTTGTAGCTATAAAATATATCAGTATTTTTAAACATGAGAGTCCTGAACTTTCCCTTCCAGGGAATGTCTGTGTGCATTTAAACTAATTTAAATATATTTAAGTAGCATTTCATTGATAGACAAGCAAAACCACAGGCAATCTAAACATATTTCTGTATGACATTAAAATGTGTTTAAATACATTTAATGTGCAAACTGGGAAAAAATTTTAAAGTCAGTCAACTCCTTTTACAATAATAAAGACTAACCTGTAAAAGGAATTAAGATTTCACTGTGCAGCAGCTGGACAGAAATGAGAGCAAAATACTATCAAAATAACAGAGTAGCACATTTTAAAAGAACATAATAAAAAAATTTCTAAAAGATCTAGCAAAGTTGCTTGTAAAATTAAAACTTGTGCTTTTTGCCCAGGACTTTGAGAGAAGAGAGAAAATATTAAGGACATCAAAGACTGTGACAGGTCTTTAAGATTGGCATCTTGAACAGGTATTTCAGAAACCATGAGAACCCTCTCATCATCCTGCCCAGCCAGTGGCAATGCTCTCTGACTTCCTTGATGAATACTTAACTGAGTAAGAACAAAAGTCCTCACTTTCTGCTACAGAACAGTTCCACTCTGAACCTGCTCTGGTATATGCATACATATAAAAGAAAGGAAGATAAGGGAAGGGCAAGGCAAGGCAGGGCAAGGCAAGGCAGAGCTCTAGACTTTCTGCATTGAAGCAGCTCTGTTGGCCTGCTGTATAACAGGCAACCGACTGCAAGCACAGCTCTGGGTGACAGACCCAGGAGACACTGGTTCTCATGACAATTGAATAACTGCAAAAAGACATCAGCACATGAAAGAAAACAAAGACAATGTCATGTGAAAAATGCTGGACATGTTTGCTTTCTCTCTCTCAGTCCAATTTTCCTGTATTTCTGTGAAGCCATATGGCCAAAATCTGGTTTTCTTATCTGTTGAGCTAATAATAATTATCACAAAATATTAAACTATTCCTTAAAAAGTGGTGGGAGGTTTAAGGGTCTTTGGAGCAAAAACTCGTGGAAAATGGGTGGAGTTCCAGTCATCCTCCACTCTAGTCCTAATCCAGTCTATCCACCTGCAGAAGTTTCAAAGAACGTGTAATTCCTGTCCATATCTTAGATCAGAAAGTCTTTCATTTGGTCTTCTACTCATTCCTTTATTGATAATGAATCATAATATGAAAAATTAACACCCACAGAGCACTTATACTGAGCAGAATCTAAGCCACAGCTTTCCATTTCTCAGTAGAAGTGGAAAACATTTTATCAGTCCTGACAGATTTCTTGTCTTTTTAAATTGACATAAATCAGCTCTCTGTTCCTTTAATCATTTTGTCTTCTTTCAGCACATTGCTTTATCTTTTAATGGCAAAATTCTTCAGTAATTTTAGTAGCTATATCTACCAGTGAATCCACTTTGGTTTAATGTAATAATTTATTTAGTAAGGCTTTTTTTAATGTTATGTACCTTATTGGAAGTTAACTTGGAAACCATCTGTTTAAACAATCCTCAACTCATGATATATCAGTAATTTACTCAGAAAATTTTCAGCTGATTTTGCAGTTACTGATGTCCTATGTCATATGACATTGCTATTCAATGTTGATTTTTAAGTTGGGTGCATAAAATCCTTTTCTTTTTGAAAAAGAAAGAGTAATTTAGACCAATTTCAATTTTCATTAAAAGTATTTTCTTCATTAAATTAATCACTTCTATAGACATGAAATTATTTTTAATAGACAACCATAGTATCTAATTTAGCTAAGAAAGTTACAAACAATGTGAGATCACTGTGTGATTAAGAAATTAAAATTTATTTCTTACTGCCATTATTTATTCACTTAAAGTGAGTGACAAAAGCTCCTAACAACATCCTTGCTTTGGAAGTAATTAGAATTTCTCAATTATCAGAAGAAAACATCATTTGTGAGACTCACACAGGCAATTCTCTTGTAAAGCTATTTGCAAGACTCTGATCATTGTAGAGTCAGGGCTCCTCCTTTCTCCATTGTAATTATCAGAGGTGAATGCTCATGCTTGCAGTTCCTTGCAGACCTGTTGGCAACACTTGTACCTGCTGTTATTGTCTAGCTGCAATACTGCTGCTGCTGATCCTTACACTTCCTGCAGACAGGCAGAGAAATGAAGATGAGCAAATCAAAGTTTTATAAAGCAATAAAGTCAGGCAGCATCAAATAAACAACCTGTTTGCACAGCAGAAGGGCAGTTTATTTTAGTGGTTTTCAGGGATGAAAGTGAGTTTTAATGACAGACTGTACTTGTAGTACAAGGAGGTAGAAGAAAAGTAGCAGAAACTCAAAGGTTACCCTGCTTCAAAGATGTTTCAAGAAAAAAGAACAAATAAGTGCAATATTGTTCTACTACACATAAACAGAGGGTAAGGAATTGCACAAACAGAAGACAGGTGTATTTCATAGCTATTCTGCATTAATGTGCTGGTGGTCTTTTTCCAGCCCAATAACCAGTAATATGTGATGGCAAAGATTCAGTGTATTTCACTTCATCTCCTTTTATAAGCCCCATTTCAATTACACAGGAAAGAACAAGTAGAAAAATTCAAACTATTTTTTTTAACTTGGAAGTAACTGAATTAGGTAAAGTAAAAAGGTTGTAATCTAACCAAGTCTAAATCATATTACAGCTTTTAAATTATTTTTAATGGTGTAAAACCTTTATAAACCTTCTGTATGTGTCCAGATGTCTTGCTAATTCTCAGCCTCAGTTACTGCATTATTGTGAAAGTACTTTAGTAGCAGGATACAGTGCTCTACAATAAATATATGCCCTCAGCTGAGATTAGATGATGTATGTAGGCTATAACATGCCTATTTTGATGGCACTAAAAAATTCCTGTGAATTTATTCCTTGCAAGACTATTGTCTAAAAGAGAGAAAGCAATAATGATTCTGTAGTTGTATATAATGGGTTATGTGCCTCCCCAGTCCTGCAAGTGCAGCTAGAACATAAAAGGGCAAAGCAGAGTTAGCAGAAATTAGTTCATGCTATTGTAATTTTGGATGGTTCATAGAGTTCAGCATACTGTAAATCTAGGCCAATTTCCTGTCTGTCTATTTCAAGAATGGTCTACAAATCTCTTCTTGCTCTAAATAGCAGTGATGCAAGCCATTTCTTAGAATATAAACAGGGAAAATGTATCTAGAAAAAAATGCAGTAATGTCAAATACAGGTGACACATTTGAAACTATTTCTTGATCTTGAGGATCTTATAGAATGTTTTTTTCTCTGACAAAAGCAGTAGCAAATCTTGTTGTGGAACTATTAAAATGTAAAAGGACAACTCATGGGAAAAAAAGTACGAGATTCCTGCACTGTGAACAAGAATAACTGATGGGTCTAAATGGGGTGGTTTTGAAACTGATATTTTTTTCATGTCCGGGCTCCAAAATCTTGTCTAAAGAAAAGCAACACAATTTTTGCCAATGAGAAAATTATAGAAGTGGACGATACAGTGTAAAGGGCCTGTGCCAGGCATAGAGTACGATTTGTGACACCAAGTCATTCAGCTAATCAGTAAAGGAAATCAGTGTCTCGTTGCAAAAATGTGAGACTTTGAATAAATTTCAGTGCAAAATGCAAATTTTGCATTTCAAACAAAATTGCAGGAGTAACAAATTATCGGTAGAAATAGTACCAGAAATCATACTCATCACTCCCTCATTATTCTCAAACAATTTTCATTTAATCCTCTTCTTCTACCTCTGTGTGCAGTATTCTGTCAAGCAGATTAGAGTGAGGCTTCTGGAATTTTTAAAGGATGTTTTAAGAAGGTGCTCAAAAGTGATGCTGTTGGTGTCCTCATTACCATAAATTAAGAATGACAGATTTGGATTGCTTCCTTATGCTTGCTACACCAATAACATTTAATAAATCTGGATATAAAAACAGAGAAACTGATTTGTGGTGTCAGAAGCTTAAGAATATAATGTAGTTTATATTATTTTGCAAGACTTATTTAAAAAGGAAAAAAAAAATTGGCTTTTAAATTTGAAAATATCCTTTCCCTGAAGAAGGCAGATATATTCATGAGAATCTCTTAACCACAGCTCTGTGTTCTTGTTGAGCCTTGCCACTGGTCAGAAAAGGTCAAAATTTGTGATCAAAAATTCAGCTACACATTGTCTACATATGGCGCTTAGAAGTTTTCAAGGTTGGATGGGCTTTTAAGCAACCTGGTCTAGTGGAAAGTGTCCTTGCTCATGGCAGAAGCATTGGAAGCAGATGATCTTTAAGGTTTCTTCCAACACATGATTCTATTATTGTAATAATTCAATTTTTATTATATGAGTTACAGGTAAATTATACACATTCATATATAATTATGCAAAATATTGTATTGTATATGTATACAATAGTATTAAATATCAAATTAAAAAAGTTATGTGTTCTAACTCCCTTCCTATAAATAATATTCAAATATGGTAATTGCAAAATGTCTCCCTGGGGTCCGTAGACAGGATAACCTTAAGTATCTTTGCCAACCTAAAAGATGCTATGATTCTAAGGCAAGCAATGTGATATAACAACTGTGTACCAGAGCTTTGGGAAAAGCAGCTCCCCCTGTCCATCAATATGGCAGTGAAAGAGCTGTGATAGTAGTTTGCAGGAGTCTTTGGGGTTCAGACATATTCTGTTGCACATCATTGCTAACCAAGACAGCATTCTTGGCTGGTGCTGCCACACAGGCTGGTACTGTAGTGTGCTGTTTCACGACCAAATAGATTTGGAATAGGGAGAAAAGCACTGTAAAGCACAGTGATATTTAGGGACTGGCTCTTTCCAAGAAATGGGAGACCTCAACATTATGCAGCCACATTGAAACCGTTCTGAAAACTCAACTACCATAAAGACAAAAGTATATATTTGCTAAAACGAAATATATTAAAGAGAAAGCAAAGCATCCAAAGATAGAGAGGTGCCAAAAAGAAAAAACCAAACAAACCAGTTTCAATTAGCATTTAGAGTCGGTTTCAAACTTTCTTTTGCCCTCTGTAACTCACCTCTTCAGCCTGAATGCTGAAGCTCCTAACCAAGAATCTTGCTTGTTGAAAGATCATTACAACCTCATAGAAACACTAGAGATTCTTTAGTTTTCTGAAGCTCAGGCCTCTCTTTGGGATTTGTTCAAATTAAGGACTTTTTTCCTCTTCCCCACTGAGGTGTTTCTTAGGCTAAGACTTCAGGTTATGCTGAATCAGAGCCGACTGGTGTCTGTGAAAAATATATGGAGCTTTCATCATTTCTTACCCAGGGCAGTGGGTTTCTGCTCTTCCCTCACATTGGACTCAGCATGTGTGCAGCCAGAAACAGGGCTGGCTCAACTGACTGATCTCAACACATGTAGGCTGCTCCTTTATTCAAACTGAAAGGAGTTATGACCTGTTGGCTACTCAGCTTGCAACTTGGAAAATGCCTATATAGCTGGTCATAGCTCCATTGAGACTCTAGGTATCTAAATGAATTAAAGTACATACTTACTGATCCCTAAAAAAAAGGCAGTATTTCTCTTTCTCTTATTCTTCAGTCATTCATCTTACCTGTGTTCCCAATGTTTGCTGCCAAGGCATGCCAGAGCCAGTGCAATGTATTCACCAGACTGTCTTGTAAGACTGTTGAACTGGCAGACTGGCCAAGCTTAATCTGAATTAAGCTAAATTATTTTTCTTTTGCATTACTAAGGTTATTTGCACTAGAGAAAAGTCCTAAGAATAAAGGTTCCATTGGATTGAAGCAGAGAAAGTGATGCCTTAAATTTTAGCTTTCATGTTTTCCAGATTCTGTGCTGCCTAGGGATATAGTTCTGAGCCTCACATTAAGTGCTAGAAAGCTCTTTTCACAGAGTAGGTAAACAAAACAAATCCTTTTCCTGCTGAAGACCGAGGACAACTCTCAGGCCCAAAAGCATAAACAATGGTGGACTGAGGAGTGAAACAAGAAGAATGACACCTCACAACCTGAAGTTGTAATTGGACAATTAAACCCCAATATGTAAATGGACCAAAACTTATAAAAGTATAGGACCTCGTGACCAGTTGTCCATTTTTTTGTGACCATTTTTAGTCCACCTTGGGTTAGCCCTGCTCAGGCTCTTGTCCTGCCCAAGATGTACCCTAAGGGCCTTTCAATAAATATCTACTTTATTCTCTAGCTCAGTCCGGTCTCTGATTCAGGTCAACCTTCCCAAGGCATCAAAAAGACTCACAGAGGCAGATCCTGCTTTCATATGAAAGATGCTGGGCATTGCTTCTTAAGACTAATTACTGCTCTCTGATGTTTGAATCACAGAAGGTCCTTAAAAATGGCATAACAGAAACATTTAAACAGAATGCTTCATGGTTTTTGAAGCATTTGTCATGTTGACCAAAATGGCTCTTGAAATTCAACCTCAGTTAACATATAGCTTTGTCCACTCATGGAGCTGTACTGTGGAGAAGAGGGGGAAGGATTTTCTATTTAAAAAATTGAAATTAGCTCTTCTTATCTCCCAGAGCTCCACAGTGTATTTTACAGATCATGTGCAAAGAATTTCTTTCAAAGTGCATCTTCAGGTTAAATGCAGGACTCCCAGCATTACAGCAAATACTCTCTGCCTCTGGAAGGCTTAGTGCTTTGATAGCTCAAGAGGATAGAATTAATATTGCCCTTGACTGTGGCAATTTAATCCTAGATTATCCTGATTTTATTTTGCATATCTTGTAATGTCATCTAGTTTAGCTTTACTGAAAAGATTCACTGCATAAATGGCAGATGAGCAAAGACTGAATGAGTTCAATGGATTGCACTTGTCTAAATTCAGTAGTGGATCTGGGAATCTAGCAGTTGACTCGTGTATCATAAAAAGTACAGAGCATCTGACAAAGGGATAAGCAAGTCCACTGAAGCGCAAAAAGTAAAGTAAAAAATGTGTAAAAAGTAAAGTAAAAAAAGCACAGAAAGTAAAACCTCTGCTTTGGTCCTCTTTTAAAAATTCTTTCTAATTTGACTCATATAAATTGAAAACATCACGGAATATCCAACAGTGCTCTGCAAATGGTTGAAATGTTTTTTCTCAGTAAAGCAAGTTTTATTCTAAATGCATAGACAAATGCCTTGCTCGATAGAGGCTTTAACACTTCAACAGTTCTTTAGCTTTTCAGAGTCCTGCATAAACATTAACAGAGGGGTGTTGACTCCTGTGAAACAGGCAAATATTATTATCCTCCTTTTACACATGGGCAACTTGCGAGACAGGGCTGCGGCTTGCTCAGGCCCAAGACCACACAGCAAGCTGGTGGAAGCGCCAGCACTAGGATTCAAGCATTCCTGGATCCCAGCCTAGTGCACAATCCACTAGACAGCCTGTCTGCAGCCCTTCGCTATTGCTGCATGAAGCTACCCAGTTTTTGCCTTATGAATATATGACTGTGAAAAATTATGCTTTTTGCAAGTGTTTATGGGATTGCTTCAGGGCACAGTTTCCCTACTGCTGCTGGAAAATACAGATTACTTTAGCAAAAATGAGGGGGAAGGGAAGGAAACATTCTAGAATAAAATTATTAACCAGTTGGTTTATAATAATGTCTGGTTTGCAACCAGACATTAACAAATTGTATAAGAAAGTCCCAGTCAAAACTGTTGTTTAGTTTTTCTGACAAAAAAAGAAACAGTGAGGAGTTTATTTTATTGTTGTCACCTGTAAGGACAAATTTTCATGTTTCATTTCAAAATAATGAAATCACATGGACCCAACTCACACAGAAGTTCAGTTAAAGAAGCAAAGATAACAAACAGTTGTTTAGAACTGATGAAAAGCTTTTTGGCTGCCTCTGCAAAATGCAGCTGAAGCCTGAGGAGTGGGGACAAACCAGATCTTCAAGTGGGAGGGATGGAACTGCACAGCTGCTTTACGTCTACACTGCCTCGTGACTAGAAGGTACCCATACATATCATGCACGTACAGCAACAAAAAAAAAAAAATAAATTGTGCCTCCTTATCTCACTCAGTAAATTCATGTTCAGCAAAAATGCTACATTGGCATGCAAACATTGCAGAAGGAAGAAATGCATTGATGGGGAGTTTGGCTGATGTAATTTTTGGAAGTGGCACTTGGTTACTAGAGACTGAAGGAGCACTTCAATTAAGAAGCTGCTGGAACTTCAATTATAGGAGGTCATTCTTGCTATCCAGACCAATATACCAGCTATGTTGGGGCATGATTTTTGCTGAAACTCAGGAGATAATGCTGCTTTGTGAATATTTCCTACTGATTCACTGCCACTTTTCAGTTTTAAGGTGCTGGTTCCCCATAATTCAGTTCTGGTTGATCCCAAGAAAATATTGGAAAATATCATTGCAAATCCTATACCAAAAAATGCCAATATCACAGTTTTGACAAACCTGCTTTTGAAATAAGAACCACTGCTTTCTACAGTCCTGGTCTTAGGAACTGCTGCCTTTCTGCAATCCTAGTCCCACAGGCATTTACTGCTAGGGACAACCTCGAAAGGCAGGTGCACATGGGAAGGTTGTGTAGGCAGTGAGGAGTGAATAGAGTATAGGGTGAAGAAAAGCATGATTCTGCATTGTGCTACAGAGAAAAGTAGGATTCTTCATGCAGCCTGTAACTTTTTTTGGAGCATTTCCCTGGGCAGATGTAGAGGGATAGCATTCCTTCCAGCTCTCCTTCAAAAGGTTTAATAAACAGAGCTTCATTATGTTGGCATCCCACTTCCAGATGATGCAGATAATGCTTCTTTGCCTGCAGTGTGATATTAAAAACCTAGATCTGAATTTCTGCCTCAGTAATATGCTGTAAACTCTTCTGAACTTGCTCTTTTCATCTGAGTCTGCCCTTTTTCTCATTTCTGCTGCATCTTATTTTCTAATGGACTACATTGGCTCTTACTCTACACTACATCTACACAAGAAAATTACATAGAGGTGGGGCATTAGCCTATGACTACCCATTGTATAAGTGTTGACATGCTTCCTTGTATATTCTCAACCTTTAGGCATTATTCCAGGCATGGTTTGGGGGATCATACAGAACAGCACACTCTCCAAAAGTTAGTAGGAACTAAGACAGGAGAGGGGAGATGTGTAACAGTAGGCAAGACAGACATTAGGGGACAGACAACTGGCCAATTCTAATTTTTTATTAGAAATAATTTGTGTGACTGCCATTTTTTTGCCACACTATTCGCCATTTCACCAATCTCAAAAGAAAAGCAGACCACAGCTAAGGCTTTGTTTCAGTAGGGCTTTTATATGTTTGTGTCTGGTATTATTGGTATTTTTATTGTTTCGTTTTAATATAAAGCATTTTGTGTTGCTGTGCTTTTATAATTTAGGGAACCCAAAGATTTTGGTTTTGCATACTAGAAGGTAATGCAGCCTGTGATGATCCTAAGTCCCTGTTCATTTCTGAGCTTTGGGCCAATACTGGGAAAATACAGTTCCTGCACACCTTAGCACTGCACTTTGGCAGAGGGACTCCTATCCTTGAGCAATGAAGACTTTGTACCCTTCTCATTGTATATTCCTTACTTTACTTGAGAAATAAAGATATTGAGGGTTATATAACCTTCATGAGAGGTTAAAAAATTCTTTGAACAATTTGTGTCTTCAAGGACATGAAAACCTTGATCAGGGATGATATGTGGTACTACCAAGGAATAGTTTTCATTTAATATCTAAAAATGTACTTTGAGGAATATTAGTCAAATCTTGCATTAAATCTGTTGATACTGAGTCAGGGAAAGATCAGGAAGCTTTCTAAAATAATGCCAATTGATTTAAAATATCACATGTGGGGATGAGGATTCCTTTAGAGGAAAGGAGAGGAATGGTGGCTGGATGTGGAGTAAGCCTGGACATTGACAGTAACAAGAGAGTGGGGTGCTGAGCAGCTGTGCTGTGGTCACAGATGTGGCATTCTGAGAGCAGTAGCCAATATCCACAGACTTGAATACTGTCCAATTACCAAGAAAAAGAAATATATTGATAAACCTTATAGACATCAGGCTCCTCCCGCTTAATGAAGTAAGTATTTCAGATAATTCTGTAAAAATTCACACCTCTAAGCATAACATTGTTCTCTGATGGGCTGTGAATATGTGATTTTCAGGTAATTCCTATCGATATGAATAATTATGACAGGCAAAGAAAGGAACATCAAATCACCTATTGTTCCTTTTCCAGCATGGCCATGCTTCAAACAAGTGGGAGTTCAGACTGTACTTATGAATCCTACTGGAAAACACTGCTGCAAAAGATAGATTTCACCAAAAGCCATATTTAAACAAAGGTTTTTCTGACAACTTATCTAGTAAAAGATTAATGGCATTTGCAGGCATAAAGAACACTCAGAAGCATTTAAGAAAGTGATTTTTTTAAACCTGTAGATACACTGCTGACTTTTCAGAAAGGTTAGAACTTTATGAGATTCAGAATCAAAAACTGATGTGACCTACATAAAAGAATCACTCTGATTTCTTAATTCAACCAAGCTGTAACTGCACACTTGGTTAACAGCCACTGAAAAATTATGCAATAAATCTTATGACTGTCGTCTAAGAATGTGGAGAGGAAGGCAGTGATGAAGAGGACGGTGATGAGAAGAACAAGATGGGAAATGCTCCATGTTATTCTCTTTAACATTCCCTTGCAGCGGGTCTGAGGCTTCTAGCATGAGCCAAACAACAGAAATGATCACATGCATAGCACTAGGTTGAGGGGAAAAGCCCAAATATTTTAACAGCTGCTTTTTTAGGTTGAGTTTTTTAATTGGTTGTTTGGGGTTTTTTTCCCTTTACCTAGTTTGCTTCAGGATCTCATTTCTTTCTGAAGGGGTGGGCTCAGTGCCTGCCAGGATCCCAGCAGGGAATTTTTTTCTCTGAGACAGACAGAGATGTTTCCCTTTCTTCTCAAGTGATTTTTTTTTTTTTTTTTTTTTTTAATGGGGGCAATGGGGAATTCTCTCAAGAAAGTTTCACTAAAAACAAACACATCTTAAAAACCTGTGTTAATCTGAAGGTTCTTTTTCTGTCTTAGGAAAAATTTGTATGAAAAATAGATCAAGAAAAACAACATCACATGTTACTGTTGCATAGCTGTCTCCTCTGTCTGCTGGACCAGTCTTTGCAAAACACTTGTCATTTGCAGTGTCTCAGGCAAGAACTTGAACTGCCCTGTGGATTTCCTGTGGCTTCAGCCATTTGCTTGCTCTCCACCAGAACAGTTGTATCACTGCCAGCCTCTAGCACAGTTAGACAAAGTTGCTCTGAGTTGTGATTTGCAACAGTACAGCTTATTCCAGTTCCATGAAAATTTCTAATATTAAACCCATTTTCTTCAATATTGTCCAGCTGCAGCTGCTCTTATGCTGAATTTACCGGATGAACAAACCCTCATAGGCCAAACACTAAAATACCAAATGTGGTTTATCAGACATAATAAACAATGCCAAAGATCCTGACAATATTTCTCTTTTCTTCTCCTCATTTCATAAACAGAACTTCCCCGCTATATTTGAGAGATTTCAAGCCAGTGGATATACACACAGCATACAGGGAGCAAATATGCTTAAGTCATCGATGATAAATGAACAGCGTGACAAGAAAAATATACTTCATTCCTTCCTCCAGCCTCCACATGTGCCCACTGTTCACAGTCACCTGGGAGAACAAAAATACTTTTTAAAGACAAAAATAATACTGTCATCTTAATGCAGTTATCCAAGATGGCATGCTAGGAGTAAAACAAACAAAAACCAAAAATAACCAGCAACAAGAAGACCCAGCTGACAGTAAGATTTATTAGTTGGGTGATGATTCCAAAATAATTTTGTCTTGTCACTTTGAGACAACAAAGCAACATGTTCATGTGTGGTCCCAGCATTCAGGGCATGGTCAGATATTGCATTCTGGGAAGGAGTTTTGGAACAGTCCTGCTAATTTTGTTAAGCAGTCAGTTTCTTTCCACAAGGAATATTATGAACGCCTGGCATTTACTGCTGTCAATGTCTGCCAGTCCTCACTGCAGTCATCAGTACAGAACAATTCCGTTTGCAATGCCCTACTTCTCAGGACTGAAGTCAGATCTTTTCCTGGTTTATTGAATGATAGGTCTCTGATGACAAGTTTTTTTCCCTGTCTGTCTCCAGTTGGGAGTATGGAGAGAAATTTCTGCTCTTTATTCCTTGGTTACACTTCAAGTCTAAATTATCTTTAGAAAATGTGTTTTGGTTTAGTCATATGTTTACAGAGACCCATTTGCTTAACTTTACTGGATGGAATTTTAGAAATGGCTGTCCAAGAAAACTCATTACTTACTTCTTGGAGGTTACCACCAAAATAGCAGAGAAACAAAAGGGACACCAGTTATTTGACAACTGCACCAGGATTTTGGAGAGTTGTTAACTCATCCCACGAATGAAGGCAACTCAATACAGTAGACTCTAATCACCTTCAGTGTTGTCTAGCCTTATTCCAGGTGCTCTGTAAGGTCCAATTTAATGCTTGTAGCTAAGTCAGTGTGGTCAAACTTAAATCCATGTTGCTGACATGAGGGGAGCTCTAGTCCCTGTAGTTAACACTGCTGACCCATTCTTGTCCTCCTTCACTCTGAATTGTGACTTGGAAGCTGTGTGGCACGCTAATCTCAAAACTGAGCTTAACAATTTCTAGTGTGCGCATAAAGGAGGAGATGGGGCTGGTTCTTTGGGTGGAACCTTTGCCCGACCATGTAAGTTGTGAGGTTCCTAAGGAGGTCCTATGGTATCAGATCAACATCTGAGCAATGACACTTGTAACCAGCTGACACTTTGAACTTTAAGCAGCTACCATTTGACACAGGTATACATGGCAATGCAAGTGAAAGGAACAATTGCTGGTCATCATGTAGTTACTAATCTCATCCTTTATGTACTTTAGGTAGTAAAGTAGAAAATTCTATTTGTCCTATGGCAAAATTATTGTAAATCAGCAGTAAACAAAAGACCTAAAAATTTTAAAACATTCTATATTTTTGCCAGACAGCAGAGTCCTCAATGGGAATCATTCTCTGCTAGTCTGAGATAAACTGATTTTTGCTGATCGGTGTATCCATAGAATCATTGCATAGTTTGAGTTGGCAGGGACCTTTTAAAGGACATCTAGACTAAAAGCCCTGCAAAGATCAAGGTCATCTTCAGTCTGGCTTTGTTCCATGACCTTATTCTCCACAGCAATATCTCTACCTAAAAGTTTGGCTCCAGAAATAGGAGTGAAATACACTCACAGATTTAAAAAAAACATAAAATCATGGGTTTGTCTTAGCATAAATCAAGGTATCATTTCACACAAATAATATGTGTGTGACACACACCATCATCTAGACATGAGCATTCCATGTAAAAATGGTGGATTAACTGAAATCTCTTTCCATATAGCATGGACAAAACAGGAAGAAAGTAAAGCAAGAAAGTAAACATCTGTATTTAGTTTCCAAAAGAGGGTTCCTTCAAGGCACCTGAGTGAAGGTAATTATATTTTACTTACCAGTCTGACTCAGCAATAAATGTGTCAGTGATAAAAGCGGAATTCAATCAAAGAGCAGCAAACAGGAACAGCTGATCTTATGGCTTGTGAGGCATACACCTACAAGACCTAAGAGGAAAGAAGCTTGTGAAGGCTTCTTAGTTCTCAGGTTCAGTCAAACACACATGATTTGTGTCAGGGAAAGACCTTTATGTGCACAGTCTTTTCCTTCTGTTGTCCAGAAAATAAAAATTAATAATGTGTGTTGGAAGAGAATCATGGCAAACCATGGCTTGAACTTAAGGCTCCTTGTTAAAGGGAATCTGATATAAATTAGCATGCACATTTACTGCGGTGGTAGTGAGTGGCCAATATTTCTGCATCAGTGTAACTGCTTTCCTGCAAAAATTCTGGAAATATCTTTTCTTTTTTTATTATTATTCTGTAGAAAAAAATAAAGGGGGAACTGGCAGAAAATATAGATTTTTTTTTTTTTTTTTTTTTTGCCAGGTGTATTCTTAACAAGTCTTTCCCTTCTCAGTGATGCAGCATGACTTCTTAAATCAAGAATTTAAAGTCAGTAGAGAACATCCTCTGCAATATCCAGAAACTAACTTCTATATTACACACTATGCAAACTACTTGGCAGAGTCTTCTGTCCAAATTTTCAAGTTTAATTTTGAGGACCTTCTCAAAGTATATTTTATTCTACAAAAAAATTAGTAAGCACTTTCTTCATTAAGCTGGAGTTAGATCACATTCCTGTTCAAATTGAATAACTTCCACTGGATTGAAAAGTGCAGAACTGGTATAAACCAGAAGAGGAAAATACTATGAATCACATTTGCAAGATATATTAACGGTGTGCACTATCCTTCCCTCTTAGATAAAGCTAACTCTTACAGCAAATTCTTTGGAAACATTCTCAATTTCTTATTTTTATTTCATAGCTATGTCATTTTTCTGATGAACATAACCTGACATTTCAGTGAAGGAACTTAAGCAATCAAAAATTATGGGTTTAAATAGATTAATAATATTGGTTCTGAATCTACCTTTCAAAAAGATCCTTGCTTAACACACAAGGACAGAAAAGAGAAAATGCCCTTCCTTTACTCTGCTACTAAAGTGCCCTTTACACACTCTTATGGCCCAAACATATCAGTTCTATCTGACCATCTACCAACATTTGAAGTGACATAACACTCACAGTCTCTCACATTCTTCTTTTCAGCCCGGACAAGATTAATAATCTTTTCTGTCTGGAAGATGAGTGACTAAGGCTGGATGAGGATGGACAAGGGAATCTCTCTGTGTAGTTTACTGAAGAAAATGAAAACAAAAGGGTCACAGAAGGCGTCACCCTTAATTTCAAAGCCAAAAGATTGGATCTTAGGTGACACACCAAGGTCACATAGGGAATAAAAGTTGCAGAGAAGAAAACAAAGTCTGAGTTGCTACAAATGAGCTTTTGAAAATATTGATACCTTACCATGATGCCAAGGTATGAACCCAAAGTGCAACATACAAACCAAAGAAAACAGCACTTTGAGGAAGAAAATATGTTGCATTTAGAACTTTCATTTCCATATGAGGTTATGGGATTAAATTGAATTTCTGAAAGGTAAACAAATTAAAAAAAAAAAAAGAGAAAGTCTATTTCTAGGACTTGAGTGGGGGAAAAATAGCTTTAGATTGATACCTAATCTCAACTTTTCTTAGTTTCTTGTTTTAATCTTTGACCAAACAAACAAGACACAGAAGTTCTGTCTGTACAGCTCCTGGGAAGAATTTCCTCTATGAATTAAGGAGGAGGCAGGCGGAGCTAAACTCTCCCTACAGACCGCCCTTTCACCTCAGAGTCAAATAACAGAGGAGAAGCTAAAGCAGCGTGCAGCCCCAGCAGCAGGCAGCCAGGAACTGCCAAGCATTTCACTGGAACAGGGAAGAAAATCCCTAATAGGATATAGAGGTTAATTTACTTGGAAGGAGTTTATTTGTAACACAGTCCCCCTTGTCATTATGAGAGGCTATCCTGCACCTTGATCATTCACAGGCTCTCTAAAAGTCTTCATTACATAAACATCTAATTGCCTTAAGAAACTTGCTATGTTTTTACTCCATGGAATTTAAGTTTCAATTTGAATAGATGAACTATGGAGAATCATTCAGATCAAATTGCAGTCGTAGTATAAGTTATTCAGTCTTCTTTAATAATTAATAGAGGAATGGCCTTCTCCAGGAGCCATTTAATCTCATATTTTTTATGTTAAAATGAGAGGAATAAAATAGCTTTGGGAGGTTCTTTTTCAGGCCTCTCTGCCAAGGAAAAGTTTTGGTGGCTATTTTGTACTAAACATTTAATATCAGCCTAGGTGCACATCTTGTCTCCAGAAGCAGATAGCAAAAGAGCATGGGAATCAGTACACAAAGAGGCCCTCTGCTTATAGTGTGATCCCTTCCTGTCAGCATCTGGCAGTTAGTAGTTTTGAGACTGACTGAACTACAGGCAACATCTGGATCAAACTTCTTCGTAAGCTTGGAAACCCATCCTCAATGTTTGTCTGATTCCTTTGTGAAGCCATGTTCATGGGAAACTCATAAATGATAATCTGCGACAATGAGTTCCATCAGTTAATTGTTCCTTATGTTCTTCAAACACAAGACTTGATAACAACAAGAAATGAAGCAGAACAAAGGTTTTCTTTCATATTCACCAAAGCTGTTCCTAGATTTAAGTTTAAATAGGAATACAACTGGAATATCCCTCAATTGAGGGATGCTATTTAATTGTATGTGAATGTCTTTTATGATTAATGCAACTCTTTGAAATTGCCAAATAGCATTCTAATTTTATACTAAAATGTTCTCATTATGTTGTATAAATCTATCATCTTACATATCTTTGATATATATGTTCTTTGGCTACTACAGCTTCAGGAACTCTTATGACTGTTAATCTTAAAAGTTGGACTGGCTCTAAACATTTCATTTTCATTAACAGCTCAATGTCACAGAAGCCCAGGATCTACTACTATCAAAAAGACATGCTCCTGACCCTCATAAATGCTACGGAAGATGACATCCAGCAGTTTAGCACAGCTATATTCAAGATGGTGTAATGTCCTTTTCTGAGTAATTTATAACCTCTTTAAAATAATAAAATTAATTTTGGAAGAATAAACTCCAAAATATTTCATTAGATGGATAAAAAAATATATGGTTAGGTAATTGCTTAGGCACAATTTACATGTCTTTTGTAATGTATGACCTTCCAAGAAAAAAACCCAACCAAATGAAAAAAAATAACCAAATGAAAAACCAAAGCATGGTGTCTGCAAGCCTAATCCTACATCTGGTCTACAAACAATTCATCCAGTTCTGTATATGCACAGAAACTTCATCTAACAAGTTTGTCAACTTAAAATATACAGCGTAGATTCATTAAATCAACATGTCATCACTGTAAATTATCAAAGAACAAAACTACATATTAATTCTGGGTTTGAGACAGAATTTTACTATTATCTCTTTACCAGACACATTCTTCATTCTCCCCTGTTGATAAAGAGCATCTTACTCATAACAGCTGCCACTTCTGACTAAGCTGAAGAAATTCAACTTGTAAGAAATGCCTTTTTATATTTGGCGCATATTTAATAAAACACCGAATACTTTTTAAATCTCATTGAGAAGCAGAAACCTGTATTCTTACAGTCTCTGTTCAAACTAGGTGGAATCATCTTGTGTTAAAGGAAGGTTTGTAATATTAAAAAGTTTGACCACATCATTTATTCTTATATACAAGTGTTACTGTGAAGAAAAGCCAGACTGGTAATAGAGATCTAAAAGCCTGTTTTATACCAGGGAGAATCTGGTGTTAGCATTGTCTGCTCTAGGTGGGTACCCCAGGATCCCAAGTGTGTGTGAGTGTATGTATGCACACACAGAGGGTGATTTCTGTCCCAGGTATCAAAGCCTGCAAATAGTCATAGCTGGTACACAGATCTGGTTAGCATGTGCTGACCCTAAGACCAATCTGTCTGAAAAAACAAATCAGACACAGACAACCAGGATGATGTTCTTTTCTAAGATATGCATGGCACAATTTTATCTCCCTGAGATACTAACTGAAGAGTTGTCTATGCAAATATGCAGATATTTGTGTAATCTCAGTGAGATCTGTGATCAGCACTGAGGTTTCAGTGTTGATTACTTGGACAAATCTGAAGTTAGTTATATGCTGGTTTTATAGCTTATCATACTCAGTTTGCATTAAAAATAACAAATTTAGGCTAAAACTAAATAAAGCAAAATTAAATCACTGCACTGCTATAACCACCCTAGTCATATCCACACATTTCAAAGTCCAGTTTCTGCAACATGAAGCTGGATCTTTGGGTGTTTAACAATTTGAAAACATAAAAATGGTATGTTTCATAATACACTGATTCAATTATATTAAAGTGCCTTCTTACTAAAACAAAAATCTCAGATACTTCATTAGAAAGCTATCAAATCTGCTTTCCTGAAAACAATACCTGTGAACAGTTTAATTAACTTGTTCTTTCTTAAATCTTCTTGCCAAGAATCTTTACTGGATTAAGTATTCAACACCAAGAGATTAAAGAAGTATATCCCTCTAGTTCCCACTGCACATATCTCTCCATAATCAACCGGATTAGCTTTCTAAGTACATCAAAGCTTTATTTCCTCGTGGCTCTTCAATAATAAAGGCTAAGGGTAAACCAAACTCTCATCACTTTTTCACCTACCCCTCTACAACCAGATGGTGACTAATTAAGAATGTGAATAAAGATAGTCAATGCAGAAAGATGCAGTACCTTACAACAGCAATAATAATAGCAACATAGCAGAGTAATAAAAAGAGGCAAGAAGGATATTGAGTTACATAAAGTCTTTAAGGGGACATAAAGGAAGGCAATTAATAAATTGCAAAGCCTTTTGAAAATGACTGAATAAATATTCACCAGTAAATACTACTTGTGCAGCATACCCAAGGAACAGGTGTCCATTAATTACAAGATCCTGTGTTGCACATGACCAGTACTTTGAAAGAAAGATTTCATAGAAACTATCCATATCTGATCAAAAACAAAGTGCTCATTCTAAGCAACAGCACCGGGGAGCTCCATTGTTAAATGCACAATAACCACATAATAACTTGAGCTGGGACTTTGCAAAGATCAGTGTATATTTTATTATTCACACCTGTACTGCTCCTGACAGTCATGGACAAGTAAAAAGACTTCTATTTGTATGTAAGATCATTAATTTCTTCAGGGTTATATGAAAATGGATACTTTGTCTACAGACTGAAAGCAAGGCATTCTGGAGATACATCTAAATTTTCCTCCCTCTTCTGCCAGGCTTATCTGAAAACAAGCCCTCAGTAGCATTGAGTTAAGTTAGAAGGGAGACAGGACTATTACAAAAATGTCCATGGTATTTGATGGTTTTTAAAAGTCTTAGCATAAGTAAAGACTTTTATAAATCTATAATAAATATATTGCAGTTTTCACTTTCAAATACCTAAGGAAGTTTATACATACTCTGCTTTGCCTGAGGTGAATTTTTCAAGCCTACAGGTGTTTTCTCTGCTTCTCCTGCCTGTGGTTATCCTGTGGTAAAAACATTCTTTTTTGTCAGCAAAACAATTGAAAGTCAAGGCTTCTTGTGACTTTGACAAATCACTTACTCACTCTGATCCTCATTTTACCCACAAAAAAAAATTACATCAGAGTACTGTTCTGAAGCCAAATTAATAATTGCAAACCATTCTGAAGTCCCTGAAGGATGACACCATAGGAGAATATCCTTGTATTTTCTTCTGCCAAAGGAAAAAAAAAGGTCCACTTGAAATTCAGTATTTTTGGTAAACTACATAAATTATAACACATTCATGTTGTGCAAATAATGATTAAAATAATTTTTAATCTACAAATTGAGTACTAGTTTTGCTATTTGTATCACTATTTCTTTGTATTATTCTTTATTCTAGCAGTCTGTGAATAATACCAAAATACATGAATCTTTCTACAGATTTTAACATTCTCATCTTGTAGCAAATACATGGATACACATGCAAATGCGCACACACACACATACACCTCCTCCTTCATGTATTGAGAAATTCTTTCACAAGCCATCTAATAAAAATATCCAAAATGTTGATTTAATACAGAGTAATTTCTTTTTATAAATTTTTGTAAAGACCTCCAAAAACTTCTCTTTATAAAATTTTGTAAAGGCTTCCAAAAACCTGTATCAATGTATATTTAAAATTCTGTCTTACTTTAAAGAACAAGATAAACTCCTCAATAATTTTTTCTTGTATTTTCTAGCATGTTAATCTAAATTTAACTAAAAGATAGTAGCAGTGAATGAGTAGAAACAACATCTTTTTCCACCGGTGCTTTATTGGCACTTATGTACACCATTGATAGATTGGATATAAAGATTGGTATTTGTTTAATATTCTCATTCATTCAGCAAACCAAACCATTTTAATTTGTCCATGACTCTAGAGACAGTAATTTTTAGCATGTTTCATATCCTCAATTCTGCCTCAGACACAACTCATTTATTTTATAGACTTGTTCTTCTCATCATAATTTTGCTAAAAGTAGGTTTTTCCCTACTCTTTCGTCTCCCTTACTACAGATGCTGATAGCATAGCCTTTGTATACAGAAATACACTGTAAATATGAATTTCCCAATTTTCCAGCTTGCATCTGACCCTTTCCAGAAGGGACAAGTTAGACATTTCCAGCACAGCCATGTAGTGTCTCTCCAGTTCTCCAGTGCCACATGTGGGTTGCAGGGAGCTTTAGGACAGTACTATGGGCGTGCACAGGGGCCAGGGGCATCCTGGATGCATTGCTAGAATATAATATTAAAGACAGCAAGGAGAAGGTGTGAAGTCAGATGCTCTGTCTGAAGCCAGCGAAGGCACAAGCTATGCATGCAACAGTCAGAAAGAGAATTCAAAGTTACAGTCAGGGCTTCCCTTTAGCTGCTGTTAGATGCCTGGATGATATTTCTGAATGATCATTTCTTTAGCTGCCACCTGTGATGCCAAATATCCTAAGTAGATGCTACACATTAGTTTGGTGTTGAAGGCAGTATGGCAAAAAATCTCAGACTCCTCCAAGCTGCACCTTTTCAAGGCTATAAAGCCAAGCTATAAAAGAGGCCCAGTTAAAATACTTCAAACTCAATACATCCAGTTCATTTAATCTATTTCTGTCCTGAAGAAAAAAATCCCATCCCTTCAGAAATATTATTATATAAGAAATTAAGTGCCTTTTGCAGTGGTTGGGTTTGGGGTTTTTTTCTCTTTTGTGAAGGATTAAGTCTATGTGATCGTAATTGCTGACACTAGCTTGCATAAGTAGATTCTTCTGGCAAATTAAAAGAAAATTTTTTTGGTTAAGTAAGTAATATGCTGGTACTTTATGTGTTTATGTTTATAGTTGAAAGATTTCAATACTTACAAAATTACTAGTGATACAAAAGTAAAATGTAGTTTTTACTTTGTTTCAATTATAAAAGCAGTACATTTATTTCATATGACTAAAAGGTCCATTAAACACCAGATAGTTTTTGATACCTAATCAAAATGGTATAGCCAAGTAGCAACAGTAAAATGACTGTGAGGATGACAAATTGGTTTTTCATCTTTTTCCAAGACATGCATTTCTCCAAGACATGTTATACATTGGAGGTTTTTTTCCAACTTTGCTTTATTTGTTTGTACACATAAGTCCTCACATTCTAAAATTGTAAATGTGCCTTTCCTAATTTAATAATGAAGGCAATTACTACTATGAAAAGCACTTAACTAGAGTACTTTTAAGTTCGTGAAATTTTTCTGAATAGCATGAGTGAATGCAAATGAAAAAGATGGAGGAACAACTAGCAAGTAGAAAAACAATGTACAGAAAATTACCGAGGTCTGAACCATACAGGAAAACCTCAGATCCTAAGCCTGACTTGCTACCACTGAGTGTGGCACAAATATTATCTTACAATTACTCATGAGAAGATAAGAGACTTTTAACTATTGACTTTCTGGGAGTTATTTGTAGAAGTTTCTCAAAGTAACTGTGATATATTACTGGATATGACAAGTGAGTAGATTTCTTATCTTCATGAGAGCCCAAGAATTCTTACTAAAGACCAGGCCTGACTTTCACGATCTGCTGGGACACCATGATCTGGTGAGGGAAACACAAAGGACTAGCCACTGACATCTACAGTTAGTCAAAATTGTTTCTTGCTCAATATTATTATCCAGCGATGACTCCAACACTGGCAAAATCAAAATTAAAGTGTTGTAATTTCTCATATCAAAAATCAGAAAGCATTATTACTGCAAAATCAGATGAAAATGAAACTAATTAACAGAGTCATAGCCTATCATTACAGTTGTGCCTTTTCAGTATTCTTCCCAGTCGTTACAGACACCAGTCTAGATGAAGGTGATCACAGGTCTCATTAACTGACTCCATTGCTAAATTAATCTTCAGTTATCATCAGGAATATAATAAACCTTGCTCATTTGATTTTTATAGCCTTGAAACCCTCTTGAAAAGAGGCCCTGGTGTAATCATACTTACCAGCAAGACCAGTTTGCATAGTGCAAACTTAATGATGCAAGATCTCTTGTGATTCAAAAGAGACAGAATACCATATATATATAAAATATCAAGGTGAATTTCATCTTTGTGGAAGAAGGAAAGCAAAAAGCCCTGAAGTGATTTCACATAGCATTTGTAGAAATTCTAATTTGAAATAAAATATGATGGGTTAAATTATTGTATTAGTTGCCCTGAGTTTCTCCCCATTCATTTGCCAATTACTGCCACTTGTCATTTCTATATTATTTCATGTGTTTCCAACTGTCTTTTGATGCTAAGCAGTATGTGAAAAGAGCAGGTCCTGTTAGCACCGTGTGATTATCTAGGTTTTCATGAACTGTGATGAGATGCACCACATACCACCAGCAACTAAGAACTATGCTCTGAAAACAGATGTGTCTGAAATTGATATTTTCTTCTATCACTAGTGCTTATTTCATGTGAAGTGGGCAGATAATCCATTTTTAACATGTAACACATCAGAAGTTCCTATATTGTTTTCATATTGCCTGTTCATGCCAATAAACTGTCAGCTTAGGCACTTTGTCTCATCTTCAGGGACTTTTGGGTATTTGCAAACTATATTGATTCCATCTGGAGTCCTAGGTGTTTGCCACTCTTCCTGCAGCTCCATCAGTGCTGACAAAAATGGGACATCTAATGTAGACAAGATGTATGTCTTTTTATGACCAATGCTTACCATACAGCAATAAATCCTTATGGTGAAGTAGAGCAGCTGCCAAGACTTTTTGCATGCTCAAGCTGATGTCACCACTAGCTTGTGTTAGTCTAACAGTGGGAAATTCTGGTAAAAGGCTCGTTGTAGACATGCTTTTCAGTACTGTACCTCTGCTCAATAGATCATTCATAAGCACCCAGCCCCCTCTCCAGCAAGCATGTAGAGTTGAGTCGTGAGCAGGAAGGGTTGAAGACAAGGCCGAGTTTCTTACTTACAGCTCAAGCTCGGAGCTGTTTTATTGTCGTCATGGCTACAGGCCCCACATGCCTCCAGTCCCTGCTTTATGAAAAGAATGATGCAGTGTCTAGCCTTACAGCTGAATATATAAACCAAATTAGTCTACCATGCCTCTACCTGTTTTGCGGCTCACAATGAAAGAAGTAATGTTTCAAGCAATCAGTCTCATAGCAGTTATAGTCTGTAAATACTAAGTCATTACACCTAGACTTTTTTATTTGCTCTTTAGAGCCCCTTCTCAGTATAATAAACTGCAGATTTCAATACGAAAGCTAATTCAGAATAGTCCTCTGTGATTTCTCAGGATTTCTGTAACATACAAGTTAAAAAAAGCATTTCAAATCCCCTTTCACTCTCTATTTTTGCATAATCCCACTCACTAAACAAGAAAAGGAAAGACAATGATGAATGTCTTTTCCAAAGCTGCAGTGCCAGGATATTACTAGAATCAATCTATGCCTAATATAAGTAAGGAAGAGTTATATAGTCCTGCAGGGAACCACTAACTCTTCCTGAATAGAGCAAGATCCTCTTATGGTACCACCTCTGCCTAGGATTTTAAGTAATCCCTGAATGGCATTGAGGCAGGGCAGCGAGGGAAGGCGTGTCCCGTGATACTGCTGTTGCCAATGTTGTTTAGAAGAGGGGGAAGGAAGGAAAGAAAATTTTAAAAGTGTGATCTCCATCAAAAGATAAATATATAAGATGGAGTAAGTGGGTATCAGAATAAAAATGTGTAAATCTCAGCATTTGATGGTATAGATTGCATACAAAGGATTCGGAAAAAAAGGTACTAAGAGGAAATAGAACTAGCTTGAGGGGTAGGGAAGGTGAAAATTGCCTTTAATTTCCATCTCAGTATACATTCTTCTTTTTTCCTAGCTTGTAAATTCCACCATTTTTTGATTCTCTACACGCTCATTTGTACTGTTCTCTCAGTAAATGGAGAAATGTAGTTAACGTGGTTCACCATCACTTTACATTCTATCTCTGTGTTTAGCAAAGTGGCCCTCATCCTCACTTACCTCCAAAACTCCATTAAAGCATTTTGTCAGTGTGGGCTGTAAATGACATTTATAGCCAAGAAAGTGTAAAGGGATCTCAACGCAAATAAAGAAGAGAAGAAAATGTTATGTTTTTATGGATCTGAAGTATTTCTTAAAAAACAAACAAAGACATCTTTATTATCTATCAGGGAAGGAACAATGTAACAATGCATAGACTGAATGTAGTCCACCAAATTAAATTCACCCTGGCTACAGCAAATTGAACGTTTGGACTTATCAATATATTACCAATATTTCATGCTACACAGTCTCCCATGCTGATATCTTCTATTTCTTGCTGCAGTGGAGAGAATTGAAAATACCAAAGTGTGTTCAAAATAATATACCTGGATATTATAGAACAGTGCTGTAAGTCTCATCAAGGCTGCAACATGGTCTGTAATCCCTCACGTGGCAGGTTTTACTGACTGGGACATTTCAGAAAACATCAAGATTGAAAAATCAAAACAAAACTCAAAGAATATATTCCAACCTCCTGTATTCACATCCCCCCATTCACAACAATTTTGCCCAAATAGGTTATACTAAAGCCAACAAACTGAGTCAGACTAAAGCATTTCATCTTTTGAGGGCTGAAACAACTGCCTTCTCTCAGCAGTGAACAGGAAAGACCCAGGTTCCACCACAGCCTGAGACTTCTTGAGTAGCAAAGAGCTCATTAAGTAAGAAATGTTCCAAGGATCTGAAAGAGACAAATCATAACCCATGATGAGGAAAATCATAAGTAAATAAACAACCTCTTCTTCTCATTGACAAACATAAACCAATGAAAGAACAATAACAAAAGCGTAGTCCAGTCTGATCTGCAGAAAAAGGAATGCATTTTTGATCTGACCAGTTTGAGCTCTGTCATATGGATCAGTACCAACCCTGGTCACACAATAAGGATTCTTTTTTACGTTTTTTGAATCTTAACCTTAACCTGGACTGTCCATTTACAGTATGAACTGTCCATTTACTGCAGCTTCAAACTAAGATATAGCCAAACAAAGAAGTTTAAAAATGCATCTGTCACTTGTAAAGTGAAATTAAAAGTGATTAATTTGCTCTTGCATATAAGTGCCTGAAATAATCAGGCATGATGTGTTTGATCATAGTCATTGCCATGTTTTTTCTGAGTCCAATGCAAAATGTATTGTATACAAATAGATTGTAAAGTATGTTCTCTTTTTCCTAGAGGAATGGAAAGTAGAGAAGACTTTCCCAAAATGGAGAATAAAATATCAACATCAAGAAAACTGTTGTGACCACTTGGCTCATCTGCCATTTCTGATTTTCGCACTCATAGATTTTCTTCCAGGAGTTTGACTTCTTTTCCTTAAGAAAGAACTACAATATGGTTCTGACAATTCCAAGTGATCCTGCATATGCTGCCATATCTGCATTTAACTGCTGTTATGAAAGCTCCTTCCTTTATCATTCAGTTTGCCTGATTTGAGATACATTCACTAGAATTTTAACATTTTTCTTCTCATTCAGTATCAAAGCTTTCCTCAGTATCACCTGAACAGAGGGGCTGTCTTCTATGAAGAAAGAAATTCACAGAAACTGAGCTCCTTTTAACTTACATTATAAGCTTTATAGTCTCAAGTTCATCGTCAGGACTGATTGAAATTTTTAATATATCTGCATTCTTTTCAAGTATAGACTACAGCACTGATGTGTTGATCTAGTAAAACAGTGTTATTTATAAAAGTAAAAGTGCTTGTCTTTTTCCATCTTGTGTCTTGGTTATCTCTTAAATAACTAAGATTCACATGGACTCTTTTTGCCATAGCCTTTCATTCATAAATTGCTCGTACCAAAAGATACTAATTTCTCTGAATGCTCAAATCTTATGTGCTTCATTTTTTTCCAAGATAGAGCTCTCTGTCCTCTTACGCTCACCTTTGCTCTTGGTTTCCAGCTATGCTATCTTGCATTTGGATACTGAGAAAAGCTTTTGGCTGAAGGACACCCACTTAAATTATACATAATTATCTGTAATCATAACTTGATCTCCCTCCTCATTATTTCTCCTCCCACAAACTCTTTTGCACTTACAAATCTTGCCATGAAAAATATTATCACCTTCTTGATAACCAAAAAAGTGCTGCATGACCTTTACGGCAAAATAATTTGAATCTAAATGTTTTGGAGTCCGGGGCATATGGAAAATTCCTCGAGCTGCCCTGGGGGGGGTCTGGGACCCCAGCTGGGACCCCAGGAAAGCATTGCCTTTGACCTTAGTCCATGGGAAAAGCTTCCAACACTCATAGATGAACTAAAAGCAACAAAGATTCGAAATAAATAGTAGTTTAGTTTGTCACAGAGTGAAAATTTGTAGTTTTAGTTTGTCTTAGAATGGAGGGGAATGGAGGCAAGATGGGGAATTTTGAACAGCGTCTCATCTTCTTCTTCTTCTTCTTCTTCTTCTTCTTCTTCTTCTTCTTCTTCTTCTTCTTCTTCTTCTTCTTCTTCTTCTTCT
>VZUI01046589.1:0-15734 GCA_013401135.1 Cettia cetti
GGTGTCAGGTCACATCCCTGACTCTGTCAGGGGTTCTCCTTAGTTTTCCCTGTTTGTTTTGTTTGCTTGTTTTTTTTTCTGTACTACTACACTTGTTTATTTTAATATTCCTAGTAAAGAACTACTATTCCTATTCCCAAATCTTTGCCTGAAAGCCCTTAATTGCAAAATTATAGTAATTCGGAGGGAAGGGGGGTTACATTCTCCATTCCAGGGAAAACTCCAATTTTCCCCTGGCAGACACCTGTCACTAAACCAGGACAACATCATTTAAATTTGAGGGAGTTTTGTTGGCTTGAGTAACCTATCCCTAAGATGTTTTTTCCTTTTCATTGTCCAATACCCTCCATGTTTATTCCTAGGCATATATTGCTATCATGTTGAGGCTTTTTGTTCTCCTTTACCTCACACCCCCACCATCTCACAAATAAAACAATACTCCTGTCTTCTCTAGTGTGAAGAGGGACATTGCTCCCTGCTTCATGGAGAACAGCTGATGATATTAACAGGTCTCTGTACACAGTTTCCCTTCTGCCATTCTCACACAGCACACCAAGAACATGAGAAAAATGTGAAAGGCAGTAGGCTCGCATGTGTGTCATCTACTGCCTTTCTAGCTAGGGCAGACTAACATCAGAAACCAAACCAGAGACTTACCTGGGGCTCTCTGCCTATGCTCTGAGGAGATCAGGCTTTAGCAGTTACTGACTGTGCAGTGCAGTGATGAGGCACGAGAATTTCTTTGCTACAACCGAACCTGATACTGGGTACTCAACTTTCTGTGAGTTGGAGCTCTGTGTCAGGGAATCAACACTTTTCTTTATCAGCTGAAACTTCATCACTGTTCTGCTTCAAGTTTCTGCTTGCTCTGGAGGTGCTCTCCAGAAAAAACACCACAGACTTGCCAGTTAAAGAGACCAAATGCAATCTAGTTGGCCCTGAAATCGATAAATATGAGAGGGGATGGTCTTCTTTAATTTTCATGTTATCATTTCTTGGCAATGAACTATCTCCCTGTTTCCTCTAAAGTTGAGGGATCTTGGGTATTTAGTAAATAATTTGAAAAATCTACCCAGTGGCAAGCAAGACTGCTTAAATTTGATCTATAAAGAGTTAACTGAACTTTTTAATGGATACAGAAGTGTTGCCTTTTTAAAATGTAAGAACTTTAACTCTTTTGATACCTTCACGCATCCTGAGTGCCAAGAAAATAAAGCAGAGAAAAGCAGAGGCAAAAGGTACTCACAGGAATTCAATCTGAAATAGAGTGGTCAAAAAGCTCCTGATCTAACTGGCTTCCAGCAGTTTTGGTTTTAACCTACAGCACAGCAGCAAACTTGAAAAAACACCAAGCCAATGGTGGTGCTGATCCCTCTCACGCTCAGGTAGGATGATTTACTTGAAAATCCATGGCCAGACCTGAGTTCCAGAGGAGGGATGCTAAGAAGATCCACTGCTTCACTGTGGAACAAGCACAGAACTTTGTCTTGGTGAATAGGGATATTATGAAGTCTGAAATTACTGCCTTTAAATCCATCCATGCAGGTGAGAGTGCAGAGCACTGCTTGGACCTCACTGCCCTGGAACATCCTCAGTACCACACAAATCTTCTCTGTGGTGCACCATTCACTAACTGCCCCTGCCTGCCTGCCACCAGAGGGGAGCCAAGCCCTGAAGATTCTGACTAGGACAACACTGAAGCAAGTGATTTTTTTTTTTCTTTTTTTTGTCACTTACTGGTATTTGACAATTATTCTCAACAAATATGGCTCCAGCAGGGGCTTTCCTGCCTTTCCCCAGAGCCAGAGGATCCCCACAGCAAAGCAGCTTACTCCAGGGCTAATTTTGGAAGGACAGGCCTTAACATGAAGACTATCTTGCTACAGACACATAAGGATTTGTATTCAAAACAGTGCTGTACTCTTCAAAGATGCAAACTGCTTCTTAGGTTCATCTCTTTTAGTGCAAAACCAGCACAGATTCCTACAGAGAATAGAAGGTTTTAATATAAGAGAACAAACATCTATTTGCATTTTCAGCTGATTTTTTAATTGCTCAGTCAATACTCCTGAAAAACCCAACATATTTCTTCTTGCTTCCAAGGAGTTTATTACACATGCAAAGGACATCTGTACGGCTTTTGCCCATGGAAAAAGCAAATAGGGGCACTAGATAATAAGAAAAAAAAAATCTCCTCATATTGCAGTACAACAATAACAAAGTTGAGCATTATAAAAGCAAAACATGATATTACTCGTCAGCGCAAAGTCATTTTCTCAGAACTCATCTGGGTGATGTGAAATGACCTTGTACAGTACTGTAATGATTAACAGACTTGATATAAAATATCAAGATAGAGAATATGAGCTGCAGGGCTCTGATTTCTGCCACCATTTGTGGGATGAACCAGTAGCAATGGGAAAGAGACATTGAACGCTCATCAGGACAAAAGCTTCCTATCTTTCAGAAAAGGGCAAAAGATAAGGTCAAGAATTTTAGTTCATTATATACAGATATATAAATTCCCAGTAAATACCATATATTTGCCTTTTCAAATGTTGATCCTTATAATCACTATGTGCCTTCTCTGTACTGGTAAATACAGAGCGTGACAACTGCAGAAGAGATATTTGACTCCAAGAAGCCCTCTGATATATATATCTGGTGCTATCAGCCATGATTCTCTGGGCAATTTCTAATCTTACATGAACATCACAGACACCACAACTTTAAGTGTACTAACCTGAATGATTCCCATTGACTCCTCAGTAAATTTACTAACATTACCATAAACTGAGAGCAGCTGCTCATCAGCCCCTCACGCTGCCTTGACTGACATGGAAATGTGCTAGCTCAGAAAAAAAACCTGATCATATCTCTGCATCTATCACTGTTTCTAACTTACAGTGTGACTCCTTAATCCCTGGTCAGTAAAATGACCTTCAAAGCATTGCTGTCCAGAGCTATACTCCATCTAGCTGACGTGGTCATACAGGGAAGGTGCTGCAGCACATCCCTAAAACAACTCTGGTCTGGATTCAAGGAATTGATTCAGGCTTGACACGTTTTCAGTTTTCACCTGCAAAACTTCATTCATACTTGCTTCTTCATCTTAATTCTGCCTCCTTCCTGTTTTTCCAGTGTTAAACATTGGGATATGCTGTGACAAAGATGCTCTACAACACATATAGGTGTTCCAGCATAGCAGGGGATGGACACTCTGCACTCCAAAAAGCCAGCAGTTGTCCTCCTAGTGCTCCAGGAGGAAGTTACACCCTAAGGTGGGCATGGATTTGTGTTTCACTTATCTTTTGGTGCTTATCTTCTGGTAGCTGCCCCACATCAGCTGTCTTACACAGCCCCAAGAGCAGATGAAGGCTGCTCAAGTACCATAGCATAGTTCACAAACCACAGCTTTGTACCTCAGCTTTCCTCCCAGCCACTTGCTCAAGACTGATGCTACAATATCAATGAATAATCCTTCTGCTGATGACTGTACAGGTTTGTCTCAACAGAATGGGATCCAGAACACTACCAGATGCCAGATTCCATTGTCGAGGAAATTAACAAGGGCCAGCTAACTTTTCCATTCTTCTTGTTTGGATATCAACCAAACCTGCCCAATACCACCAAGTCCAAACACCTTCTTGCCCCCTCAAAATCACAGCTACCAACTAGATTTAGTTTCATTCACCACCATTCTCTGGGCCTTGGCATCCAGCCAGTTTTTTACCTGATAAGGAGCATTCCCATCCACGCCATGAACAGTCAGTTCCTCCAGGATAGTGCTGTGGGAGAAAGTATCAAATGCCTTACTGAAGTCTAGACAGACAACACCCACAAGCCTTTCCCTCATCAGCAGGTCATTTTGTCATAGAAGGAGATCAGGTTGGCCAAACAGGACACATGATGTCGAGAGGTCTGTTGTATCTCACAGGAATGTCTATCCATTTCCTCAGTTTTACAGTGGCATAACTCTTCAGATGACTGAATGAATAAAATGGTAACAAACAACTGGTTTTGTAAGCTCTCCTCACAACCTTCACAGTTCATGTGTTGTTTATGCGTTACTATCCCACATTTATATTTCACTGGAAGAAACCCTGAGCAGTCACGTCACCCAGTTACAATTAAAAGCAGGTAAAGCATTCTTTATAGATTAGGAAGACAGAGGAGATACTTCATCCAAGAGAGAAGGATACAAAGATTTTATTTTTTTCAAATAAAAGTCTATCCAAAGGCTACTTTGCTAACCCCGACTTTCATTGCTATACCTTAGCAAATACTTAATCAAGGGTTATCTTGCATAAATCAACTGATAAAAAAATCTGATTGTTGTTTATTATTTTCCTCTTTAGATACCTTTTCTATTGTCCCTAGCAGCTTTAAAAAGAACAGAGAAAGAGAAGTAATCTAACTATAAAAGACACCAGTGTGTTACAGCAGAAGTCAGAGGGTGAAGGATTATTGTAACAGTGCTGAGGAAGGTATTGAAAGATGATTAGGGAAGGAAAGTTTTCGGAAAGCTTCTGAGATAGGAAACCAAAATTTCAAAGGAAAGGAAATAATGTACAGAAGGAAAAAAATTAGGAAAGGGAAATATGCAGCTTACACCACAAACTTTACATCTCTCTATAAAATACACTCACGTCACAGAATCACAGACTAAGGTTGAAAGAGACCACAGTGAGTCATCTGGTCCAACCTCCCTGCTCAAGCAGAGTCATCCCAGAGCACATGGCACAGGGTTGTGTCCACATGGGTCTGGAACATGTCCGGTGAGGAAGACTCTCTGGCCAGTCTGTTCTAATGCTCAGTCACTGCACAGTAAAGAAATTCCTCCTCCTATTCAGGTGAAACTTCTGTGCTTCAGTTTCTGCCCATTGATTTCTTGGCATCACCAAGAAGAGCCCAGATCCATCCTCCCTTCAGATACTTGTAGGTACTGGCAAGATCCCCTCTCAGCAATGTCTTCTCAAGGCTGGACCGGCCCAGCTGCCTCAGATTTTCCTCGTAAGACAGATGCTCCAGTCCATTATTTATTTTCGTTGCCCTCCACTGGACTCTCCAGGAGCTCCATGTCTCCCTTGTCCTGAGGAGGCTGGAAATGGACACAGCACTCCAGCTGTGCCTCACTAGGGCTGAGTAGAGGGGCAGGATCTCCTCCCTCAACCTGCTAGCAATGCTCTTCCTAAATTGTGTTTCTTTCAGCAATTCAAACGGGAACTGTTTGTGAGGCAATTCTGTGAGAGGCCAGACAGTTTTTACCAGATTGAATCAGATACAGACACCATTAGCTATTCTATTGTATATTCACAGCCTGGTAATCATTACAGAGGTATTCCTCACAGAGGGAAGCTGTTTCCAGACAGCGAAACAGCAGCAAAACTCAGCTTCTCTACCTGCAGGCAGCCAATGACAAGTGATCTCCATACCTACCTTAAAAGGGATTATTGTGGTTCCAACACACCTGGAAGCAGAATTAACCCAGTCAATCATAGAAACAGAAACAAGAAGCAGGATATAGGTCTCTCTCCAGCCTTCTTCTGCAGCAAAATGGGAATGGCAAATAGCCCCAGTATCATCAGAGCAAACCTGTATGAGTTGTAAGGACAAAGAGCTGAGGAAGAACCTAAGAGGGATGCCCTCTGAGAAAACAAGTGTCTTGCTGCTTTATTTTATTTACTCTAGAAGGCCCTCATGCTTTATGCAAATCCATGTAAATCAGAATGCATCAATGACATTTTTTGCACAACTCCAGTCCAAAATGGAATAGACCAAAAATGCTACTGAAGCACATGGATTTTGGTTTATTTTTTAATTATGAGGTATATTTTCCTCATGTCTAATACTATTAGATCTTCTTTCCAGTGTGACAATAGCAGTAGACCATGCTCAAGATATTGAACATCAAAATTTATTTCCTTGAGGTTTACCCAGAGGAATAGTGAGTTTGACATTTACCAAAACAAGAACTCATTTTTTAGACTCAGACTGAGAGGCACAACGGGGGCAATGCTTACCTGGCTCCCACATGGTCACAGCCTAGGGCTAAGCTGGGCTGGGTGGACAGGAACAGAATTACATTGAAGGCAGGCACCCACCCAGTTAGGCAGGAACTATGTTCTTGGGAAAGCACAGGGGTTAGAGCCCCAAGAAGCCCTAAAGCAGCAGGCAGGGTCAGAATACACACAGCGGTGGAAAACTGCACCAGGAATGATGCCAAGGGTTAAGGCTTTGGCTCAAGTACACTGGGTGTGGGGAGAAGGTTAAAAATTGGGATACAGAGCATGACTTGAATTTAAGCTATCATTCCAGCCATGTCCAGCAACAGAAGCACTGTTCAACTGGGCAAAACAGAACCAACTGGTTTCATCATGCAGCCATTGTCTTTTAAACTACTTCCCTGCCTTATTGACTGGAAACTTAACTTCTTTAGTAAAGGAGACAGGGCTCCACTCAGCAGCAGGCTCCTTTTCAAACATTGCTTGGAACTGTTTGAAACCACCCTGGTTCACTGTTCACCCTGTACCTAGCAAGCAAAACAAGGTTCCAAGGAAAAAAGGTGCCTTTCCAAGAAAACCTACCATGCCCAAACATAGCTCCTTAGTGCTTTACTTTTTACCATTAGCCTTCTGTCAGGATTGGATTTCTGATGTAATTTCCTGATTAAAAATAAACAATATAACAACCTCTACTGTGTAGCATCATCATTGTCCCTGTAATACAAGATCAGCAGAACATGAACCCTGAACTAACAGCAACAATCTCTTTCAGCTGGACAAATGGAGGAATGATTTAGTACAGCAGGCAGTAGTCACTATCTACCTGGATACCAGCAACAAATGGAGTACTGGGGAAGTGTCTGCTTGAGATTGTCATCTTTAATACGTTTATCAATGATCTGGAGAAGGGGATGGAGCAGACTACAGTAAAATTTTCAGATACCACAAATTGGGATCACCACCCAATACTCTTGGGAACAGGGCTGCCATTCAGAGGGTCCTCACCACACTGGAGGAATGGGCTGAGAGGGACAGTTATGAGATTCAACAAGTACAACTGCAAAGGGCTGTATCTGTATGGGAGTAGCCCCTGCAGGGACACAGGCTGGGGGCTGGCTGGTTGGGAGCAGCCCTGGGGAAAAGCAGGGGGGCATCGTGGTGGATGGAAGGCTGCACAGGAGCCAGCAGCAGGTCCTGGCAGCGAGGCAGGTCAGCAGTGTCCTGGGCTGTATGAACAGGAGCGAGGCCAGGAGCTTGAGGGAAGTCATTTCCCCCACCACTCACCACTTTTTTTATAAACTAGATATCCTGTGTCATTTTCTGATCCCCACATTAGAAAGAAAACACCAGTAAACTGGGAGAAGACTGATGGAGGGCCAACAAGATAGTCAGGGCTAGAACACCTGCTGAGGGAATGAAGAACCTAACAGGCTTAAAGAATTTGAAGATTTGAAAAATGCTAAGAAGAGACAAAGCATCATCACAAGCTATTGGGAAGTTCCACTCTAAGGATTAAAATTAGGGTAGCAACTGAAATAGGACCATACTCAAAGCATGTCTAAGTTTCACATTAGGAGTCAAGCACAAGTCCCACTCACAGTTTGGGTCTGACAGACCAGAAACACTTTCATTAAGTGGAATTAATTTAACAGCAGCTCCCAGGAAGAGGTTCCTGTCTGAGCACTGTACCTGTGCAGTGTTCTGCAAGCACTGATAAAAAAGCTGACAGAACTGAGAGCACCCAAGTGCCACTGAAGCAAAACACATATTGCTGCTGTAGAAGTGACCTCTACAAGAAAAAGTAGGTGAGTTCTTAGATTTTCAGTCTGAACACCTATGGTTTTGATGTAATCTTGGTATCAAAGCAGATTTCCCCAGGATGACACAGTACTTCCTAGTTTATACCACAGAGCCTATGTTATGCACTAACTGCCCTGAAGTGTACTAGGCCAACCATTGATGTTTGGTTGCCCCATGGACACCATAAACATTAAAACTTCCTGCCACATAGCACATGGAATAAAGCTGCTTCTCTTCCTTGCAGCCCGACATCTGGATGGCCCATTCTGCAGGGGCTGCTGCTATTGCACATGAGTCACAGTCCTGACACCTCCCCACCTCCCTGCCCTGCCTTCATTTGTGGAAACAAACACAATTACCCAGAAAGGGGCTTACTCAGTGATTTCCCACTAACTCACACACTTCTGTTTCTGTATTTAATTGGTGTTCCCAGCAGGGCAAGACTATGCGGAGTTCACGGACAGCAGAACAAGCGCTCAGCTGTCTCCGGGAACAGCAGGGCAAACAAGCAGCACAAGCACTGCTAGGCTGTGCTTCCACTTTGCCAAGTAACAGCACAGGTGCAGAGCTCTTCCAGGGTCAGACCTGCAGCCTGGGAAGCACCAGGACATAGTGAGGAGGCCGACTGGGAGCACCTGTCCTGACCACTCATCCCACAGGTCTGGCCATAGTAATTGCAGTACTGTGATGACAATACACAACCCAGTGCTCAGTGTTTTGGGGTGAGGGAGGGAAGCCCCAAGGCATCACTCCATCACATGGCAGTGACTCAGCTGGGCAGCCCCTAACATGCAGAAACAGGGTCTGACTCTGAAGTGAGAGAGTACCTAGCCTGCTTACCTCCTGACCAGTCACTGGATCCAGAATGGACAAAAACTGTGCAGAATACACACCTGCCGTGTGTGCATGATGCTCTGAATCATCCAGTACAGATCCTACTCTGAATTTTTACCCTAACAGTCATTTGCAATTAGCATTTAGATTAACAGGATCTTTTATTTTTTTTTTTTACCTGTTAGAATGTGGAAAGGGGAAAACACAAGTCAGGAATACTTGCTGTAATAAAGTAGATTGTGATTGTATTGACTCATCCAGTTCACTAATTCCTCTTCATAAAGTTAAATAAATAAATAAATAAATAAATAAATAAATAAATAAATAAATAAATAAATAAATAAATAAATCTGTTTAAAAAACACACTAAAATGGGGCCTGTTCCTCAAAACAGCTGCTGAGCAGAGAGATATTGCTACTTGATAAAAGTAATAAAATTGCCTGAATAGAGCTTGTTTCAAGCTCAGCTTGAATCAAGAGACAAGGGATTGCAGCACTGAGGAAAAAACAATCACAAGAGCAGATTCTTCTTTACCCACTCTGAAGAGTGTCTGTAATGGATGTCATTCAGCCTCTCTGTCTTGATGAGAAATACAGCAGACTGCTGGCAGGAACAGTGAGCCTCTCCTGATTCAATCTTCAGTCCAGAAAAAGGGGTTGAAAACATGCTGAAGCAAAGTTATTTTTATGTTTTGTTTTATTTATGCAAAACAAAGAAGTTTGATAAACACACTTCAGAGACCTAGAGTTTATACACAAGCAGTTCAGGATGTGAACAGAGCATTTGATGCCTATTCAGGTGTGGATAGTGAATGTCTATAACCACCACCATTTTAGGAATTCAAAAGAGTGAAGATTTCTTAGCAGGGGATTGCAGCAAACATTTCAGCTATGGCTGAACAGTACTTTTTGGTTACAAAGACAGGAGCAGATCCTGCTTTAGCACAAAGTACTTTTCACACAACAAATAAAGTACTTTTACACCCTGAAGTCCAAAAGCAGAGGTTACAAATGCAGTGGCAGCATTTGAAATCTGGCTGGCCAGCACATTTCTTGGTTTACCAAAAGTGATTAATTTATCTTCTTCACAAAATAAGTGACTTAAGCAACTTTTCCACCGTATATTTTCTATTTCTTTAATCTCAAGGGTGTGCTTCCTAATTGCACAAATATACTATTTTAAATACCAAGAAGGAGTCTTTCTAAAACTAATAATAAAAAAAGGAATAAAACATTGCAAAAGAGATGTTATGGCAAAGAGTCATGACAGCACTGAAACCACAGGTCCAGTCTGTGCAGAGCTACTCTCTGATGTCTCTTTCACATCCATCCTACCTCTTTCTTCCTGAAAGGCATACTGGAAGGTCCAAGTGGCATTGAAATAAAACCTGGGAGTAACCTGAGGAAGGACCAATTTGCAACACTTGGAACATTTCCTTGTTTACCACAATACCTCCACCTGTGTCTTCTCCAGATGAGGAGATGAGTAGTTTAATCAGGGCAAGTCTGCTTCTTCCAGCACATTTTTGGAGCCTAAGAGGTATCAAGTGTAAGAAATACTGTCTGCTGAATAAAGTAAACGTGATTTATCTCCAGGTTCCTCTGCCAAGGCCTGGTTCTCAAATATCAACTGAATTTATCCCAAGCACAGGTTTACACAGCTCCAGTTGGATACGCCATTTATCTCTTCCAAAGGGGAAGCCTGGAAATGTTTTCACCCTTTTATAGGTTTATTAAATTCTACTGGATTTAGAACTGAGCTTAAAATTTCAGTTTCTTTTCATTCATGTTTCACAATCTGGGTCACAGACCTGAGAATATTTCAGTACACTGTGCTTATGTGCAGAAGCCTGACCTCTGTGCAAAAAAACCCCATTAAAACACATATAACAAGTACCCCTAAAAGAAGTGCTTGTGTTATCAGAGTCAGTACTCTTTTAGCAACTCTGTTTCACTTAAAACCTGCAAGACCCCCATTTTGTATCAAGCCAGAGTTGCTTCATACAAAGTACCAAGTGTCTTCTTAGTTTCAGTGCTTCATTTAAAACTTGATATTTTGAGTGCCCGCTACATGTAATTTATGTTTTCAATACATTCCCTCTCACCTAACATTTTGCCCTTCAAAAAGTAGGGTGTAACCTTCATGCACATCCATTCAACTTCAGTCTAACCTGTTACTTGAAACTTGTGAGGTCACAAATTATGGATTCCATATATACCTGTTCCTTAATACCTGTATTATTTCTTTCAAACAAACCAAGATGGGGTTGCTTTTACAGCTCCAGTCAGTCTACATCTTGCTAGAAATATTTTGCCAGCCTGGCTCAAGTTTTCAGGTCCCCTACAATCCATAAATCATTCCCATGTCAGATCTGTAAATGGATAAGCTTTGGCTTAGGTATTATTTATCCGCCTGTGGCTCTCCATATATTTTTACCAGGGAGGAACACATATTTATCTCTTTTAATGGATGATGGAGACAAATACATTCACAATCCATAGCAAGCTCAGTAATGACTCCTACAGATGGCTGTTGGAACTCTGTCACTCATTTAGCTAGAGGGAGATCACCCTTTGGTATCTAGCAATTTCCACATGAGGAAAAGTTACAGTTAAAAGTTAAATATCTTACCTGGTTCTTCACAAAAATAAGTGACTCCATAAATTTTAAGAAATAGGAGAATAAAATTCTGCATATACATGACTGAGTAGCAACTCCATTTTTGTAATAGGTTACCCAAGACTCAAAAAATGTGGTCAAGACTTCGTTTGTTACTATGGAATACATTTCCTTATAGAAAAGCAACAAACTGTCTTCTAGAAACACAGAGAAATCAAATAGGACAAGTATGATATCAGCAACTTTTTTTTTACTTCCAAAACCACTCACTTTCTTTTTCTGTGGTCTTAGCCAAACTGTATGGGATCTGTGTTAGAAAAGGGCGTCTCTCCCTCTCTCTAGCAGACATATGCCTGACATTTTTTAATGCCTGGTAAGTTAAAATGGGCATATTCACATTAGTAAGTGTTTTTAAAAAGTACTGAATATAGCAATTAACTGCTGAAACAACTTTCTAAGGATGGTAATGGCTATCTTTATCACTGGAAACTTTCAGCTAAAGCTGGTTCTTACTAAGTAGTAATTACATTAATGGGATTCTTGTGGTTGTCTTTATTAGCAAATTAAAATAGATTATCTGAATTTATTTATCCCTAGGCTGGAATATAAATCTCAAGAGTTTACCACACTCCTTTAAAGGTCGCTCAGTAAATCTATAATTATATTAATTTATCCTGTATATTGAAAGCTCTTACCAAAACAAAAAAGCAGGTCCAGTTTTCCTCTTTGTAGAATGAGATCCCTGGAAACATGTACAAAACTAACAACTGGACAGGGGGAGGAAAGCAGCTCAGACAAAGCATCCACTCTGAAATGTTTAAAATAATTTTATTAAACAATCGTGTTTTACATGTCATCAGACCTAACCCCTGAAGTGCAAAAATGTTTCTGAGGTATTAAGACTGGAGGAAAACAGGCACAGTATTGGTTGTTAGGGATACCGCCCTACAGCACAGTGGAATTTGCAAACAACAGGCCTTTATACAGCATTTGCAGGATCAGAGAAAACTGAGAACAAGACTGTATTTGTATTTAGCCTTGAGAGCCAAAAAGCCCTGATCATTAGTCAGTTCTGTCACATCAGTGAAGACACAGACATGCTTAACACAGGATGAAGATAAATATCAATGAGGTGTTTCTAGGCCAATATGTACAGTACATGAAAAATGAAATTTAACTGCTGTATGTGTGACCAAAATCCCAACTGTCTATCCAGTCCAGCTTAATATGTTGTGCCTATGGTGGCCTCTCTAGTACCAGCATTTTTGTCTACTCTACACAGCTAAGCCACTGCCTTGTGCTCCTGTTTGAGGGCACATGTCACTCACACTCAGTTCAGGAAAGTCTGATGTTCATCAGATTAACTCGAGGCAACAGTACAGTACTGCTTGTAGCCTGTTTTCCTTCTAGTTGCCCTCTTCCTCTCATCCATGCAGTGAACAAATCTAACTCACTCAGAAAATCTGCTATAGAAATAAGCACTGATTGATGACCCTTCATGTGGAAATGAAAGCTTTATCTGAGAACTGAAAAACTCACAGGGCAAAACTTGCCCGTAACAATTAGTGTATTAGTGAGAGTTTTTCTCAGTTGCCAAATCATGCTCCAAAAATAATTTTCTGTGAAGAAAGTTTGGGTGATACTCGATACATGATAGCTCCCCAAGCCAATGGAAGATATATTTAAGAAAATACTTCCAAATTACAAATAAGTAAAAGTCACTTGTTCCAAGCCTCTTGGGTTATTTTTAGCCAAGACGGCTGAAAATAAATTCCCCCTGAGAAATACTTGTTTTTGTGAAAAATATAATGACAAAAGAGAAGTTATCCTTATCCTTACTAGGTGTTTATGAACTTATGATTTTTTTCAGAATATATCAGTCTTTGTATTAAAGTGGCATACTTGGAAAAGTTCTCATCTGCAGCCTCATCAGCTTTTCAACTTTACTGAGCAGATGAAGACATGAGCTCTATTGTCAGCACATTCATGGGCAAATGTCATGCAGTCTGATCGCAAACACAATTGAGATTCTCAATGTTTTCTAGGCTTGTTACCAACATCGCTGCTGCTGCTTGCCTACACAACATCATCTAGCAAATCTACAAATACAGAATAGCTGGAACAGAAGCTGGATACCACTGGAGTGTTGCCTTAATATTACTTTTTAATGGAATCATGTTTCACAGACAAAAAAGGCAACCCCAAACAAAAAGTGCAAACAAATCATCACTTTCAGTTGAAGACTGGGTTCCGGATTCCACTCAGGACTGACCTGTTGGGCCAGTTTCTGTGCAGAAGGGTTAGAGAACATACAAAAAAGAAAATGCTTGAAATTCCTAGGACAACAATGCCTGAAATCAGTGCACTGGTGACTGTGTTCATCTGGAAAGGAGGTCCATTTGGGTGAGCTGCAAGGAGAAAAAAAATTCTCAGGTAAGATCTGGTCTTATTTCTCATGAGTGCCAAAAACTTCTGCCTTCCCCTTCCAACACCCAATATACTGTATAATTGCAATGAAGGAACTAAAACTAGCTGCACCTCAGAATGAGCACCAGCCTACTTGGATAAAGCTTATCTAAGTACATTTTGAAAACAGTTATTCAGTCATGCTGGGGGATAAAGACATGTACCTTCTGAGGCATTATCTGTCACCTGCTAGTGACCAACCTTGACCTGTGTTACTCAAGGCAAGACTGTCATCATCCAAGGACTTATCCAAGGCCTACCAAGGTAGAGGTATAAGGATTTGTGGCCTAATCAAGTTAATGAAAGGATTTCTTCCCCACTATCACGATCTACATTTCAAGTCAAAGTTTATATAAATCAGCAGACATGTCTGGCACCAGATATCAGACATTGTGGAAGCTTGTTGTACACCTTCAGAAAGGGCTTTTTAATATGTTTATCAGTTCTCAGGTAGAAAAGGTGACATATTTAGTACTTCTTGCAGTTCAGCAAGCTGTTCATGGACTACTTCTGAGATAATGGGCCACATACATCCACAGCTGGTACTGTGTTTTTCAGCAGGAGTGGAAAAAAAGCGTTTGAGTCTGCTTTGAATGGCAATGAACATTTGCCATTACCTGTGGTGGAGAGTGAGGTGAAAGGACAACGCAGTCTCCATGTGAGAAAGCAGACTGTTCTTCCCAGAGCAGCCACTTGCCCTCAACACTATTCATCCCACCCTCCTCACCCAAGGTGAAAGGAAATCAACACTGTTGATCTGGTTACCCTGCCCTTCCCAACACTGTGCTGCTTTCTGACCTCTGCAGCAGTAACCTCACCTCACTCCACCTCTGTGCTCTCCACAGGGACAGCAACAGGCAAAGGAAAGGCTGTTGCTCTGGGATGGAGAGGCAGCTGCTTTTGTTGGATGGAAGGAAAGGTAGCTGCCATTAACACAGCAAACTGTGTGCAGCAAATAAAGATTTTGCTTTTTATTATTTTAATTATATCCATGGGTAGGAGCACACCAGGGAGCAATTAATTACAGGGACAACTCTCCATGACAGACAAGAACAGTAGCTGCTTTTATGAGTTATAAATTGAGTAAAGAAAGGAACAAACAGTGTTAGATTTCAGAGGACAGGATGGATTCCTTGTTCCGCTCAGTCCTGTTATGAAAAATACAAGGTAGCCCAATGTACCGCCCTATCATCCTTTCTTAGCTATCAGCCACTCCTTGTTACCAGCAGAGAACAGTAACAGATAGGCTGAAACAAGTGTTCTGAGTGTCCAAAGGAAAAGCACCCTAAAACTTAGAGCTGACCTCCCCTGCAGCCTATTTTCTTCACTGCCCTACCAGGGCACAAGTTCTATCCAAGTTTCTCCACAGGCTCTTTTTGTGGTTAAATGTTAGGAGAACATGACCTGAAGCTCTGACCTTCTGGCTTTGAGAACCAAGCTAGATTGCATCATAATAACAATTTTCCTGCTCTACTCCTGTGTGGCATGGGCAAATTTTACTGCTTAAGTCTGGTTTTGCATCTGGTGGCTATAATGTACCCTTCACCCTCATGCTCAGATCTTCATTTCAATGCATCAGATCTTCGATTTAATTTCATCACATGAATTAAAAGTTTCCATGTGGATGGTGCTGGGTGCACAAATTAAACTGAGAATTCCATACTCACCAATTGTTTTCTTTTCAGAGCATGTTGGTATTGACTCATTCAAGAAAAATAAATAAAATAACATCCCAGTGCATAGCTATTAATCAAAATAGTTCATCCTCAGTTCTGCTTCCCTCATAAATCCTTGTTGGGGGTTGAATTTGGGTTTTTTTTGTTTGTGGAATTTTTCCCCATTGGGTTGCCAAGGGAACTAATTGCTGGGTGCTTATGGGTGCTTGTCCAAGGCAGGAAAGGAAGGGGTGGGGGGCAGTTGCTCTTGGGACTCCTGGTTTCGGCCTGCTTCCTGCTGCTGCTGCTGCGGGGAGAATTCTCGGTTTGGCTCGACTGGCTGCGGTCCTGAGA
>VZUI01046592.1:0-47884 GCA_013401135.1 Cettia cetti
GGTACAGAACTCAATATACAGCACAAACAGAATGGACGATTGGGGATACAAGCATCATAAAGTCACCCTAGGACAGAAGGTTTTGAATCAGGGAATATGGCTGAGAGAGGAGAGGATTTTCTTTAGGATTCAGCACTTGTTAGCTTCCAGCAAATCCCTCTGACAGCTGCCGGCTGTTTTCCAGGGTATGTACCTGGTATCTGTCACAGAGAGTGTCTTGGTCCTGATATTGAAGCCATGTGCAACCTATTAAAATAGCTCAAACTAAGAAATTCACTAGTAAACATACTGTCCTAGGGTGATTATATAAATAAATTATATTAAAAATATACAAAAAAAGCCAGTTTAAAGCACACTGGTTATAACACAATATTCCATCTTTTAACGGTCAACTTATTTTCATGTCCAGACAGGGCCTGCAACCTCAGTAATAGGAAAGGAGAATTTATGACAGAGTCCATATATATCTTTCAGAAGTTCTAAGTAATATATATCTTTCCTCACAGAGGAAAGAGAAAAGTAGTCCTCAGTTTGGACATCTGATCAGTTTCTTCTCTAAATGTTAAAAAAAAAATAATTCTCAAAGTTAATTTCACTTGTTACAATGTATATATGCACACACAGGTACACTGTAAAGCCTATTTTACATAAATCTATGGCTACAATAAAAGTTTATTATTTTGAATTGTCTAATCTGGCTTTTACCCCTTTTTAATTTTTAGTAACTTCAGGACAACTGAGTATCTAATATTTAGGCTTACATCCAATGCTAGATAAGGAAAGATGATAAATCAAAAAAATGTGGACATTTGATAACATGGAAAAATTTTAAGGAGCATACCAAACACATCTTTAACTAAATGTGAATACCAAACATATCTATAATGAAATATTTTTAGATTATCATTTTGTTGTTTGGCATCCATTAAGAAACTACTTCCAAAATGCTTCCATTCTTTTGGATAGACATCTGCAGCTCCTACAGCTGTATTACAACAGAGTTAACACTGTTCATCCAAACTGTATCTCAAAGCACTTTATGGGGGTGCAATAGTAGACAGAATGAGAAATTAAAATGTAGTTTTACAATGAAGTGAGTATGAAATTGTTCTGTGGGGTTTTGTGTTTATTGCATCTCACTGATCCCATAACAGATTTGCTTAGCTTAGCTTAGTTTATGGATAGCATATTGATTTATTTATCAACTATTGTGCTTCAGAATCCATCCAGCATATCAAATCAAACTGAATTATTTCCTGATACACACTCTCAAATTAATAAAAGAATTTACAAAGGAAAAAAGCCTGTGTTTGAAATGTTGCTCCACAACTCAACAGCTGGTCTTTAACAGAGATGGGAAGCAGTGTCTGCATTGTTTCACTGTTCTCGTTTTACTCCATGTCTAATTCTGTCTTGATTTAGCCTTTGAAATTTCCAAAGAGAAGAATTTCCACTTACTGCAGATTCTTCTAATTAGTCAGATTTTTTTTTTCTGCAGACAATGGTTGTTGTATATTTTTCTTTTCAAGATTTTTAAGTTACTAAGATTTCTTAAATAGGATGAACAAGCCCCTGGAATTTCAGGTTAGCAGAAACTAACTGAACTAAACAGGTTTTCATTGAGAAACAGAAAATTGATTATTTCACCAAATCTTTAAGTCTAGTGAGTGCTAGACTTAAGGTAAGTAATATAAAGCAAAACTCAGTTTCAAAACTCTTAGAAAATAATTGATAAGGTAGTAAATGAAGGACAGAGGTGATATAAGGAATAGCTGGCAAGGACCCTGCTCTAAAAGCTGAAATAATGACAGGGTAGGCACCATCTTTCTGGCAGATGGCATGACAGGTGTGATTGCTCTAGAGGTGTCTGAAGAGACATATGATTCAAAAGCAGATTTTGGCATGACATGGACAACCTGAAAGAACCATAGGTACGATAGTGCAAGAAACATGAAGACGGTCCCAACGATGTTGTCACTAACAGCAGATTCAGACATGACGGAAAGTTGTCTGATCAGTGACAGAACCAGGGCATGCAGGACTGGTTTGAAAGCAAGACCAGGGTGTCTGCATTAGTTTAACTCTGCAAAGTCCATCACATGCCCAGCTCTAACTGTTGGCTTTATCACTAACACTCAGTGTGAAGTACTTGATATTTTTATGCCCTTCACAGGTTAGAAATGCAATCTCAGAAAATTGGAATTTCCCTCTTTTTTTTTTTTTCTAAAGGAAAATAGAGCTAAAGTCAATCAAGCCAAAGTCAGTCAAAACCAAAATGCCTTGACATAAAGTTCTCCAATTTGTTCTTGCTGTTAGTTTTGGGATTTTTTGAAGATTCTTTTTCTTTTCTTTTTGTATTGTCCATACTGTGTATATCAACAATAACTCAGGTACTTATTTTGAATTTTTAACTATTACTGTAAATATATATTTATATACTGTATAACAATAAATTTTAAAAGCATTGCTGTGAATTAAAAATTTCCATCCTCTAATCAGTCAGCAGAAATTCTAGAGAATTCACTCCCATTCAACCGGTCTGCATTAAAGATTTTAGTCTTCATCTAGAATATTTATAAAAGACCATACATCTTATTGTACAAGAAACAGAAGAGCTTGACTCTTCCCTCTATGAGAAAGTGTGGGCTGAGAAGGAATTTTGTTAAAGCTCAAAGGCTTTTACTGTTCTGAAAACTCTCTGAATAGAATCAGGCCTGAAATGCAGAAGTGTGCAAGATTCCCCTGAATCAACACTGGCAAGAAAACACATAATGGTTTTCTAGGCAATTTGCTATTCACAACCTGCCTTGCCAAAAAAATCAAATTTGATATGAAACAGGTGCCATGTGCAAAATATATTAGGAAAAGGTAGTGCTGGAATAAATAACGTTCCATACCAATTCACATTATCAGCATATGACACTGTAATGCAAGGCTAGTGTATAATTTAGCTTCCTGAATTAGATGTCATTCTTATAAAATTCCTTTCATTGTTCCACATGAGAATGTATGAATTGTCACAGAAGAGCAGACCAACATACCACCAAAAAAATCTCACGGAGGGCAAAATGATGTATGAATACGTTTGTGAAATTTGACTCAAGATACAGATCTGATGCCGGTTGCGTTTTTTACTTCTTTCCCCTTCTTCTTTTTTTTTTTTTTTCCTCTGTTTCCTCAAAGTATTTCCATTTTCCTATGTGCTTCAGTAGAACAGGGTCTTCTCACTGATTGCAACTAGGATGAATAATCTAATACCAAATTAAACAGTTTTATTTTCTACGCAATAACAAATTATACCTATTTGTTCTAATTATATTGTGGAATATTAAAGTGCTTCTCATGTTGTTACAAAGATTTTTGAGTTTTGAGATAGTTTTATCCTGGTTGTGGGTTGATATTTGGTTTTTAAAACTTTTAGGTTTTGAGTAATGCACAATTATCATAGAGATATATGCATTTTGTTTGCTTTACTATTATACATCTTTAATGCACAAATAGTTCTAATTAAAGATCACTGAATCTAAAACATGAATGAAACTTTCTTCCAATTCATGATACTTATGGATTATGCTGCAGAAGACTTTTTTTTTTTTTTTCAATGTGTTTGACGGCATTTGAGTATGATCAATAACAATCTATCCTAGCTTTCTGAAGTAGTCACATAGCTGTGTCAGTTGCTGTGTCAGTTACCCCAGAAAGGGACTTGTGTTATTAGCATGGAAAGTCTGGGAGTCACATAGAGCTTTCCTAAAGAAGGTCCATTGGGGAACATTTTGAAGTAGCCAATATTGTTTTCCTTTTATATTTTTGCCTGACTCTTGCTTTTGGAACTAGTGTCTTTAGCAAGCAGATTGTATCATCATGGCTCATTATCATATTAGATTTCATAAATAAATAAATCCAGAACTTATTGAGGAGAAATTTTAAGCCACAATCATTTCACTGAAGACATTCATTCAGTATATGACAGAAATCAAAAAAAGTAAGTTGATATGGCATTTCAGAGGAAAATGGGTTCCAAGCATTACTTCTGATTATTTTATTCTCCTAGGATAAAGAGTTTGAGAAATGAAACTAGAACACAAGACCTTTCTCCAATGTATTCGGTCACACGAGTCTTTGTTTTCTCTTTCTCTAAATTCAAGAATCTTCTAAACTTAATTGCATTGTTGCTCAGCTTCAGAAAACCTTAGATACGGAAAATATTACAATTTTTGACATTCTATATCCTTGAGGAAAGTCTGATTTCACAGGTATCGAGATGAGAAAGCATACAAATAATGAGTTCTTTTGGAAGCCAACTATCTATGAATGGGTGGCATGACTCCTGGTGAACTATCTAAATGCAATGGTGTTGGCTTTTGTTTTAGAGGGTAAGGCAGAGGGAAAAATGCTGTTATTTTGGTAACAGCATTCTCTGTATCCAGAGACCTATTCCAAAATCAATATAACACAAATTATCACGATTCCATAGTTACTCTCAAAATTAGTGCACAAGCCCTTTGCAAGTTATTGACACATAATTAGTGTTAAATTAGAGTTAAAAGACCTTTGTCTTGAGATAAGTGAGAAGAAATTTCTATATAGAAATGTTGTGTTAGCCTGTTGGCTGGATGGAGTCACCCATATCAGAAATAGCTTTTTTTTTTTTTTAGCAACATTAGGGAATTTTAATTCCTATATACTTCCTGTTAATCACATGCTGGAGTGTGTGGATACTGATGACTATTTTTACATGATAAGGGGTACAGATATTAATTATGTTAGGCTTCAAGAAAAACCATCTGTAACTGAAGGAATTTTTTGCAGCATTTCCTGAGCACTAGATCAGATTCCTGTAGTCAATCGATTATCTGGGAAACTAAGTGAGATTTCTTATTACAGCTGTAACCTGGGTTCTTTTTAGCTTAAAATGGAAATACAACCTAAATTGGAACTGGATGACCACTTCTCATTTTGTTACACTTCTCTCCAGAATCCTATTGATGCTCATGATCAGAATGAGTATCATGCTAAACTCTGTTTCATATTTTGCAGTACTGTGCTTATGATTTAAGTTTGGTACACTCAAAAGCTAAATATGACAGATTGAGAGTTTGATATTAAAAATATGTCTTTATTTAGATGTTTTCTAATAATATTTATTGGGGAAGACACTGCTCAGTTTGGCACCATTTTTGCTGAGGTTTTTTCCTTATACTCTGAGACAGCATGGAAGGCCATCGAGTCTGCTCTTATCCATCTAATGACTAGAAAAAGCTCTACAATGAAACTGAAATCCCATCCAAATATCATGAGAGAACTTGAATATATTTTCACTAACCTGATATGGATTCATTTATATTTCTCTCCTAGATCATCCTTCAAATCTGTTTTCCATGTCTGTAGTTCCATTACATAATAGTAGATGTTATTAAATGATTAAAAGTGAAGAGAACTGACCGTTACAGGAATACACTGCAGTTTGTCATTTTAAAGTCTTCCCCAGAGGAACATATACTTTATTTGACATTCATTCCTTCCATCTCCTTAGATTATCATTTACAGTTTAATAAAAAATACCTAATAGCATTCTAAGATGCTTTAAAAGTATGGTGTACAAAACAGTATTTTTTATCACGGAACCATAACACAATGGTGTACTCCTGCTTTCCTGCTCTTATCTGTAATGTAACCAGGCCTCTTGCTGAGTTAGGCTCAGCAGTTTCATTTTGTACCTTTAGTGGAAGAGAGGTACAAATGAAAATGCTGTCCAAAGATACCAGATAGAGGTACTACAATGCCTACAGATCAGGACTGAGGTATGGAAGAACTTATAATGAGCTTCAGTCTGTTGCTCTAGTAATTGCTACCTCACTCTCTATTTATAATGTGAGGGATGTCTCAGCTTTTGCCATCTGACGAACTACACCTTCCAGCAAGAGAAAAGGAGACTGGGGGGTGACCTTATCCCCCTCTACAACTACCTGAAAGAAGGTTGTAGCCAGGTGGGGTTTGGTGTCTTCTCCCAAACAACAAGTGACAGGAAAAGAGAAAGCATCCTCAAGTTGAACAAGATGAAGTTTAAATTGGATATTAGGGGGAAAAAAAATCTTCATTATAAGGATTGTCAAGCATTGGAACAGGCTAATCAGAGAAATGATTGAGTCACCTTTCTGGTGTTATTTAAAAGACATGTGGATGAGGACTCAGGAAAATGGTTTAGTTGTGAATTCGGCAGTGCTGGGTTAACGGTTAGAGTCAATGATCTTAAAGGTCTTTTCCAACCTACATAATTCTGTGATTTTAATCCTCTGACCATCATTGTCTTGTCTCACATGAGATATTTTTTTCCTATTTAATCACAGGGTACCTGTTTCTATTTTAGGCAACAGAGATTTTGCAGTACATTTTGATGCACTGGTTTATTCCACAGATTTTAAACCTCTGAAATTCACAATGATACCACTATTGAAAGAGAAAGCTGTAAGTAACAACAATACATGGTACTTTATTATACTGTGATTCAATTTATAAGATGAGAGAGGTCTTTATTTTCTTACATCCATAAGATCAGTTAAAAAATATTTTAAAAATGCAATTAGGATTTTGGTCTCTGGTTCAGTATTGGTAATAAATGGGGAGAGGGGGTGAAAATGCTCTTGAGGAAATGGAGTATGAAGAGGAATGAACATGATACAGCATAAGCAATAGGGAAAGAGGCTCTGTAGAGAAGGTCCTGGAAAGCAAGCTGTCCATGAGCAAGCAGTGTGTCCTTGTAGCTAGGGAGGCCAAGGAAATCCTGGGATGCATTAGGAAGAGCATTGTCAGCAGGTCAAGGGAGTCAATCCTGCCCCTCTGCTCAGCCCTGGTGAGGTCACCTTTGAAAAACTACCCCTCAGTACAAGGAAAATTCTGGGCTCCTCAGTACAAGGAGATACAGAGCTTCTGGAACAGGTCCAGTGCAGAGATACTAAGATGGTCAAGGGTCTGGAGAATCTCTCTTCAGAGAACAGGCTGAAGGAGCTGAGCCTGTTCAGTCTCAAGAAGAGGTGACTGAGAGGGGACATCATTAATGTGTTTAAAAGTCTAAAGGACAGGGATCAAGAGAATGGAGCCAGGCTTTTCTTGGTTGTGCTATGCCGTAGGAAAAGAGGCAATGGGCATAACATGATACACAGGAAGTTCCACTTGATTTTTTTTGGTTGTGTGAGTGACTCAGCACTGGAACAGGTTGTCCAGAGAGGTTGTAGGGTGTCCCTCAATGCAGACATTCAAGAGCCGTCTGGACACAATCCTGTGCCATGTACTTTAGGGTGACCCTGCTTGAGAGGGGAGGTTGGACAGTATGACCCATGGTGCTCCCTTCCAAACTGACCTAGTCTGTGCTTCTGTGAAAGTTTTCCCTCAGGTAGAAAAAAAAAAAAAATCACAGAATGCAATAAATAATGTAGCATAGGTCATATAGGCACTAAAATCTTTTCATTCACCAAGGAACCTAAATTGTAGACTGGGAGTAGACTTGAAAATATGTTAAGTGCAGTAGTAAAAAAATGCTGTTTTCTGATGTAAAACTGAGGCTCTGGAGGGTAGTTTCAGCTTTCACAAATTCTTTTAGCTTTCCTTTTAGGAGCAGAATGATGGGGATGTTAAGGCATTTGTTTCTCTCTTTATCAGTCAATTTGACTTTCCTAAAGAAATAGCATTATTTTTTAAAGATTTCTGAAATATTTAAAATTATGCAGCATGTCATAGAAAAACAACCTAAACAGCTAATCTTATAAAATGTTTGAATTTTCTTTTATTCAACCAATTGAGTAAGACATTATTGAAGACAGGCCTGAATTTAAATAGAGAATTAAACAAACTATGGCTATCATAATCATGATTCTGTTATAATTGCTGATGTATGGCTCACACTAAGTCCTTTTACATCACTAAGAGGTACAGCTGATTCTGCACTTCTTCACAACCAGTAGTTGGAAACTGGAAATATATATCCACATGGCAGATCTTAGGATGCAATTTTTGATGAAACAATGAGAAGAAAAAGAAAGTACTTCAAAAAGAATCCAGCTTCCAATTAGGAAATGCCCTATCTGGGAGATCCTGAGCCAGTGAATACGTCTGCGGATTGGAATGACTAGAATCCTTTCAAGACAAAGAGGATGTAGTTGGAAGCCTGTTACAATAACTCTGAGAGATGTGCCAGCAGAGACTTTTCTCTTAATCAAACAGAAATTTCATTGCAGAAGAACAAAATTAAGATTCAATCCTTTGTTGTGCAAATTTAATGGACAGCAGAAAGTGAAAATCTTCCCTTGGTGACAGCATAATTTATATAAACTCTGATATTAGCCTTAGGAAAAAGAAATAACAGTACTAGGAAAAAAGCTCAATGCAAACCCAAACATAAAACAAAACAAACAAAGGAATCCCCCAAATGACAAACAAATATAAAACAAAACAAAACAACAAAAAAACCCCTCTTCCAACAAAGAAATGTGTGAAATAGGAATATAGCATATTTTGAAATTGTCAGATTATGGACTTTGAGCGTGTACCCATGACATTCTTTTCATAACATAAATTCTGAGAAAATAGGTTTCTCAAGTTCAGAATTTAGCTATTTAATGGAAAAAGAGAAGACATTTAACAAGAATCAAGGATATGAGGAACAGATCTATAATTTGATGGTGATTGGCCTTGAATCCATCAGGAAATTACTCCTAAGGCAAAAAGCCTAATGATTCTACCAGTTTTGTGTTTACTTAATTGAGGCTGTCATTGCAGATGCAGATACTCTTTTGCAGTACCATACTAAACCTCAAAAGGAGAGAAAGAAGAAATACAGAAGCTGACTAAAGAGCATCAAACTAGTATAAGACCTAATTTCAACATCCCTAACATTTTGGCACTGGTTGGTGGACCCTAGCTGGACACGAGGTGCCCACCAAAGATGGTCTATCACTCCTTTCTTCAGCTGGACTGGAGAGAGAAAATATAACCAAAGGCTTCTGGGTTGAGATAAGGACAGGGAGAAAATACTGAGAAGTTGCCATCACTGGCAAAACAGACTTGGGGAAATGGGTGAATTTATTACCAATCAAATCAGACTAAGTTAATAAGAAATGAGAACTAAAACTTAAAACACTTTCCCTTGCCCCCCACCCTTCTTCCTGGGCCCAACTTGACTCCAGACTTCTCTATCTCCATCCCCAACAATGTGAGGGGACAGGAAAATGGACTTGCAGTTACCTCATGGCATTTTGTCTCTTCTCCTCCTTCCTCCTCAGGGGAAGAACTCCTCAAACCCTTCCCCTGCTCCAGCCTGGGACCCCTCTCACAGGAGACAGCACTCCATGAACTTCTCCAACTTGTCTTTCTCATGGGCAGATTTGCATGAACTCCTCCTTCTCCACTGACCTTGGTCTCTAGAGAGCTGTTTCTCACATATTCTCCTACAGCTGCATCTTTTCTTACACAATAACTTTTCCCTCTCCCTGACTATGCTTTCACAGAGGCACTGCCACTGTCACCAATAAGTTTGAGCTTGTTCAGTGGAAGGTCCATCTTGGAGCCAGCTGGCATTTGCTCCATCAGGCATGGTGAGAACTTCTGGTATTGATTTACAGAACCCACCCCTTGATGCTCCTCACTACCAAAACAGTGGCACATAAACTCAGCATAATGACTTCATACGGAAGCATCTTAAAAGCAGCTGTATTACAATCCAAGCAGCCACCTACTGGATTACTATTCTAGAACTTCATAAACACACTTGGGAAAGACTTTCTTCTAATTTCAAGCTTAATTTTATTCATGGACATGAGGCACAAACAGTATAATCCATAGGAAACAATTAAAATATGTTCTGCTTATTTGCTTTAAGAATAGGGAAAAAAAACCCTTAAAACCGGATGAGGTTCACAAATCTGTTTCTTTATCTCTGTATGATTTCTTAGCAAAATTCATTCAATTCTGCTTTGTTCAGTCAGTGCACAGATACAGAAAATGCACTTAGTTAAAGGAGATGAATCTTGTTAGCACCTCAGTAAGTAGCAGAGACTTTAATGTTATTTAATGTAAATGGCCTTCAAAATTTAAGGTTTAAAGTTTACATGGATTTAATATATTTTAAAATATTTTTTAATTGACTGGAAATTAGTAAGCTACTCATTCTATTTCTATATAGACGGTTTTATTACTGACACAAGTAGTTAAATCTATGTTCTAGTAAAATCTCTGGATTGCACTTTGTAGAAAAGTAATGTATTTTAATTTCATGTAAAGACATTGTAATTTGGATGAGATTAGAATATTTGCTTCTCCCTGCATCTAATTATTTTTATCTTCACATTACTTCTCCAGACTGTTTTGTTATTTTACAGCTATAAATTTGACATACTAATATTTTCTTTTTTCTTTTTCCTCTCTTTTTTTTTTTTTTTTGTTGTGTTTGTCTGCTGAATTGATAATTTCATATTGCATTTGATAACTCCTTAGAAGAACTATATTTTATGAATTATCCCTTTGGTATTCTCCCGGAACCTTGATTAATATTTAAAGAACTTACAGGGCACAACAAAAACATAATAGACTTTAAACTCTGTAATTATCCTATTTCACTGCTTGATATATGCTATGTGGCTCACTGTGAGATTAGATATTGAAGTACACAAATTGCTGAAACTGAAAGTTAGGGATTTACTTTTGCTGGTGAGTGCCTATGACACTGCAGTATCTCCTATCCTATTTTCATATATCAATATATTTTCATACATCAAATATCCTATTTTCAGTGTCTAAAACTGTGTTTGAAATGCAATGTCTCAATAGGCAAAATTTCTGGCTATATGTTTCAGGGTGTATTTATGGAGAAAGCACAAGTATCTTAGTATTGGAGTACAAAGTACAAGTATTGGAGCTGTTTGGGTCATCTTCACTTTTTAAGGACTTCAGGGAAGATATCTGGAAGCAACAACATTTGCATTTTGAAATCTAAAACATAATCCTTGCACCTACCCCTGAGAGGATTCTCATGTGCCACAATTAGTCACCCTTTGATTGCTTTATTTATTTCCTGAAAGCACCTCTTTCAGTCTCCTTTTCAAGTTTCCCTAAGTTTGATAATTCCTTCTGAAATTCTGTCTTTTGTGACCTCATTACGTCTTTCTGAGAAAGGCACTCTGGAGACTTATGTTCAAATAATCTTTCATATTAAAAGAAGAGTATCAGCAGCCCTGTTCAATGGCAGCTCTTGTTTTTCATGCTTTGTTGAGGGAATTATCTGTGGTCCTTTAGGGCTGCAAACAACTTAACAAATATTGTAAAGCTGAGGTATTTATCTCCCAGAAATAGGATTAAACTACCACTTCTCTTGTTTTCTTCTGCTTTACTTTGGTTATGTCCTTATTTTAAATATGTTTAAGTACTGTAGTTTCTCAAGTGCTAGTCATGCTGCTCTCCAGAATAATGTGACCTTAGGTTTCTTTTGTTTTGTTTTTGTTTTTTTTAATACTAACAGCAAAAGAAAATAAATGTGCATAATCCTGTCTTGAGTGATCCTTGCTGTTGTTGACTTAAGTGAGAAAAATTTAAGCACACAGGGAAAGCAGAGAGGGAAAGATACATAAGTTCTTTCTCACTAAAGAGCAACATGAATTTTTGACCATGAATCAGCAATCAGGAAATGCACAGATAAAGTGTGATTTATATATAGTATTTTCAGAGCCTCAAGAATATTTCAGCCAACACTAGTACTGGAGGAGAGTTTGGTAAGGCACTGGGACAACCTAAGGGCAACCAGTAGCAATCTGGGAAGGCAGTTTATCACCTACTGGTAGATACTTTGACAGAGTGTTCATCTATTACTGCACTATCCATGCTCAGTAGGCATGGAAAAAACTACAGCCTGGAGCAGTGACCACAGAGAAGATCTGATACCCTCAGTCAACCCCTGCCAACACACAGCAATTTCAGTGCACTATTAGAGGGCACTTGATGTAGTTCTGAGGTTTTGCTTAAAATAAATCTAAACTTATATGTCTTTATAATTAGTTGAACACAAGTCTGTGTGATAACAAAATGCCACCAAAATATACATCCTGTCAATTGAGCGTGGGAGAGCATCAGGGTTTCACACAGAAATCAGAACTCATCCTAATAAAACTCAGTGGGAAGCCAATTCTAATCACACAATTTAATTTTGGTCCTGAGATTAAAATGGGGGAAAAACTCACAATCCATTAATTCCTACGGGAAACCAACTCTAGATTTAGGATTTGAAAGACAAAAAAAAAATAGAAGTGGGAAAAGAGAAAATATCTGAAATCAAATATAAATTGCACATTTGTATTACAAATATTGCTTTTAAAAATAAAGGTTACTTTCTACATAATGTCAACAATCTTACAATTCCAAATATTATCCAGATCCTACATTTACCCTAACAGACTGAAAAATCAGATACTATTACACAAATAACTTTATTTAGTACTTTTAAAATGACCTTTTGCTTTAATGGTTCAAATTGACACATATTTATGAAAGCTATATATAGAAACTCAAATATTACTGGAATAGAAAATGAAAACTATACATGTTGGAAGGTTAAGATAAAAATATATTTACCTTGCTAAGTTTAGAGGGGCAGAATTTTTTCATGGTTTTTATTTGTTTCCTTATGACTTTATTGTAGTTTGTGGTTCAAGTGAAACTTCAATCAGTGTTCAGAGATTTTAGATTGTCTGGGAGATTAATCCTACCAAAATTCATGGACAAATATTATTTGGCAGCTGTATAGATTATTCATTTTTTAGCTGTGTATAAAGAAAAACACAAAATAAAATATTATAGAGTTATCTCAAGGATGAGCCCTGCTTGGTATGTAAGCAACAAAATCCTTTTCTCATGTTTGGCAAAGATCAGAAAGTTTCTGCTACATTCTATCCCAATTTTTGTATACAAAATATAAAATTCCAAGTACTTTTCATGTTGTTAAAGACACCTCACCGAAACATTTTTCCTTGTTTTTCACACAAAATTCAGAGATTTCTTTGACCTGTAGTGTGGGGAGATTTCCTCAACCCTCAGAGTTTGATTTGCCTGTCAGTGCCCCAGGAAAGGTGAGACTGCCCAGTCTGTCAGTGTTCTGATTTGGGAACACTGTACTGAGCAGTACTGTTGGATTGCAGGGTGGTTTCACTCACTCACAGTGACAGACACCCCCAGCATGAGGGAGATCTCTCCATAGCTCTTCTCATTTAATGACCCCTCAGTGGGTCTTACACTTTATTCAAGTATGGTACCTGCTGCTGGTGACCGTGAGCACCTGTGAGAGGTTCAAAACTAATAGTCTATGAAATACTCTTTGTTAATAGATAATTGTGACAGGTGAAGTTTTGGGGACTGCTGGTGATAGTATCTGACTGCAAAACTGTTTTCGAAGCAAGATATAGATCAGCTCTAATCCCCAATAAAAATATTCGGCACACATAGAGTGTGGTTCTCACCCAATATGCACCCCTATGGGGGAGAGGATAACCCATTGACTAATCCCAGCAGTTATAATGGAGTTTTCCCTAACCTATCCCCAGTCTCAACTTATTTTTATACTATTTCTTCATATTTAGGTGGAGCTTGAGTGACTCCAATCATACATACCTTTGTTACTTATTGATGTAAAATTCTCTCCCTTCCCTCTTATAGCCATAGTCCATGAAATCTAGAGTGCAAATACAGTGAGGGGTCATACCTTGAAGGCAGGTAACTTTGTACTGGAGGTGTGTATTAATATTACAATTAAGTTATGATGAACCAAGTTCATCCAAGGAGAGCGATTTCACCACAGTGGTTAGCTCAGCAACAGGACATCTCCTCTCTCCCCTGACTGGTGTTATCCATTTTATCAGCTGCAAAGGACCATTGAGTTTCTATCCCTGCAAGGATTTTGTCAGAGCCTGGGCTTGATGTCTCCACTCCACTGCACCCTCCATTCCATCCCTGTTAGCAGGTTCTTACATTAGGACATTGTAGGTGTGGGGAATTATGGAGGATTAGGTCTCAAATATGTCAACTGCAATCCATCCAGGGAGTAGCAGCTGCATTTTACCCTATAATTTCTAGATCATTATAATTTCTGTCGGGATGTGAATATAATTTCTTACTTTCCTCTAATTTTGCCCTCAGAGCTAAAAAAAAAAAAAAAAAAAAAAAAAAAAAAAAAAAAAAAAAGGAAAAAACCTNNNAAAAAAAAAAAAAAAAAAAAAAAAAAAAAAAAAAAAAAAAAAAGGAAAAAACCTTAAGCTTCCAAAGATGGATTTAAAATTATGCAAGTCAATGTAAAATTGAGATTTTGAAAAATGTCCCTGCACAGCTTGGAAATGTTAAAACTCAAACTAACTCCTTAACTGATGGCAGACTTTTAAACTCTCTACATACAACTTCTGGGCATTTATGTTAATGGGACTGGGAATACATATGCATTCAATGGGTACAAAAATACTCAAATAACACACCTAGCAGGAGTAATGCACCATTAGATGTCTGCTAGACAGTAGAATAGAAAGAGAGCAATTTGTTCTCCAACATATGTGTATACTTGCTCTACAAATTCACTGCGTTACCTCTACATATCTTCGAAAATTTCTTGGTCCTCCCATATTAAAATGCCCGGTTCTATTCAATGATTCAAAGGGAATCTGTAGGAAAATACATAATCTTTAACTCCATTCAAAGTTCAATTTCACTATATTTTTTCTGAGTCTACAATCCTACATCTAAATTCTACATACTCATCTAAAACAGACTTGTGAACGAAGAAAGAAATGATAAAAAAAAAGAAAAAGATTATTCTTCAGTGAGAGTACAACATACAAGATAAACTTCTTATGGAAGAGTGGCCTGGTGATGTGATCTTTGATTCCATGACTTCCGCTTATTTAATATAAAATATATTCACCTGTCAGGGATTAGGATCTCAAATGCATCTTCCCTTCTCTTTCAGTTGAAAACTCCCTCTGGCAGCAACTCAAGCAGCAAATTGTAAATGTGGCAAAACAGTATGAGAGGGACAGTGATCAGCTATTCTACCTAGAACTCAGTCAGCAGTTTCTGCTGCTAGTTCTGCTGAGAACGGAAACCTGTAAACCTTCTTGTCTTCTCTTTCTACAGGCCCATCCCTGCTGGTCCATCCACTGTGCTCTCAAAGTCCTGGTTTAGGTTGTGCCTTAAACTCATGCAGTATGAGAATTTTTGTCCATGAGCATGGAAGTTCTTCATAAACTGCTGTCCAACAGGAAGTTAGAATTTCCAAAATAATGCAAGATGTTTTTTTCTGCTGGTAGTTGTGCCTTTTTTTTTGCCATCACAGCTCTGAGGCTTGTCCATGAATGCGGGGTTACTGACAGATCAAATGTATCCCATAAATTCACCAGCATGATAAACTGATCTTGCAAAACACAGCAGTCACAGCGTAAATATATATATATATATATATATATATATAAACAGGCAAAAAGTTAAGAAAGTCCCAAACAACACACACCAAAACCCAAAACAAAAAATGAAACCCAAACTCTAGCATTTTCCATGTCTCTAATGAAAGTTCAAAACACCTTTACCCAATCTTCTGTAGAGAAAAAAAATATACTTTTCAAATATTCAGAGAAGACATTCAGTGTAACTCACAGAATGATGGGATAACTCAGATTGAAGAGGGTCTTAGTCAAAACTTCTCAAATCAGGAAGGAGCTATGAGATCGAATCAGATTGCTCAGAGATTTATATAGTTAGACAAACACCTGAGAATGGAAACTTGGGGGAAAAAATCTTGCTTTGGACAACTTACTTTAAAGCTTTATTATCTACCTTTATAATTTATTATTATAAATATGAAAGCATTTATTCTTATATCCAGTTGGTTAGGCACTCCTACTCCTGTTTATGACAACTCTATTTCCAATGAATATTCATTGCCTCTTTCCCTCCTGCCTTCATCTGCTGTGATGAGCCTGACTCTGCCTACTTGATGACTTTCTCCCTAACAGAAAGGTGCTGCTCAGCTCCCTTAAGGCTGCCTCTTCTTCAGCCAAGGAAGACCCTCAGCCTCTCCTTATCAAATTTTATCCTGTTAAATTGGAAAAAAAAAAAATATGGCTTTAATTCTTCTGTTGCAGTGTTTAAAGCATCCATTTTATATTCCAAAGCTATCTTTAGGAGAATATGAAAGTTAGATTAATGAGAAAATCGAAAATAGGGAAGAAGTATAAAAGACATGCTCAGACACTGTGATTTGATCAAAATGAGAGAACTTGAGTGCTTGGTTGCAGTGGAATTAGCAGTCACAGAACTTTTCATGCTTCAATTCTGTGATTTTTCCCTATTTTCAATTTAAGTTAATAAATAATGAATTATATAATATTTTGCATTATGCTCTTCCGATGAAGTTTATAAAAGAATCATGATTTCATCTTTTCTCTACTTTTTGGTCATAAGTATGTTCTAGTGCCCTTTGTGTGCCTTTTGTACAAAAATATTCAAAAGGTCTGGAGTTTTCATAAGCCCTTTTAGCATTTAAATTTCCCTGCCTTCTCCCTTATCTGCCAGTGTGTGCTGGCTTTGGTCGAAATAGGGCTAATTTTTTCACAGTGGCTAGTATGGGTCTGTGTTTTGGATTTGTGTTGGAAACTTAGTTGGTAACACAAGGATGCTTTTCTTATTGCTGTGCAGTGCTTGCAGAGTCAAGGCCTTTTGTGCTCCTCAACCCACCCTGCCAGCGCAGAAACCAGGGTTGCACAAGGAGCTGGGAGGGGACACAGCCAGGACAGATGACCCCAACTGACTCAGGGGATGTTCCAAAGCATATGGCATTGTGCTCAGCATACAAAGCAGGGGGAAAAAGAAGAAAGAAGAAGAAATGGTGTTTGTCTTCGCCAATGAACATCAAGTGTGAAGGAGTCTTGCATTCCTGGGAGGGGATGCATACCTGTCTACCCATGGGAACTGGTGAATTAATTTCTTGTTTTGACTGGCTTACATGCTTAGCTTTTGCCTTACCTAAAAAACAGTCTTCATTTCAACCTTTGAGTTTCCTCACTTTTATTCTTTGCATTCTCTCCCCAACCCTACCAGTGGGGAGTGATCCAGCAGCTGCATGGGGCTTACTATGTCCTACTATGGACTTTGTAGGCATGCTGTGAAGAGGTCTTAAAACTGTTTAAAGACATAATGGAAAGTGAAAGGGGGCATAAGAAAAAACACAACCCCCCACTATTGTCTTTTCTTTGTCCTTTGAAGATGAATAACCAGACCAGATTTTGCTCTTACACATAGAAAGAGAAATGGGAAAGTAAATTTATGTATCTTTCAATAAGGAAGTTGCCACACAGGATTCAACCACTACCAAGAGAAGGGAAGGACTTAATACCACTAACTTTAAATTATATTAGAAACAACAATTTTGAGATTGCAAGTTTCTGTAAGACATACCGGAGAAGGGTGAGACTGCACCTTACTTTTCACCCCTAGTCTCATATCTCTGTATATTTTGTATTGAGAAATGGATATGAACCCATATTCATTTTAGGAATAAGTACATAATTTATAAAAAAGCCTGGCTGCATCTACATTTAGCAACTGTGTTGTGAAATCCCTGATAGTTAAAAAGAAGTTCTCACAGACAGCTGAGAATGAATCATAAGAGAAAGTCTGTAATATTCTCCTGCCTTTGAAGACTTTATATTCTCCACTGGAAAAGCTTTTAGCTAACATAAACAGTCAATTTCTGATTTTAAATACAGCCATCCAGCTCAAAGTACATTCAAAACATTGTTTTAAAAAATACTCCTTTTTGCTTTGTACTTTCAGTTTTAAAGGTGTGGGTATCAAAGGAGAAAGAGCCAACTAAAGAGCCAACAAAAGAGCCCTATAAAATGTGCTACACAGTAAGAAGCCCATGCTTGAAGGGAGTCAAGAAGAATCCTGTAGGTGTTCTTGATCTACAGTTTTAGTGAAGGAACACACAGGAAATGTTTGTAGTTCTGACACCCTCTGGCTAGAGTCATATGGTTGATAGGGCTGCTGAAGTGAGCAGCCCAAGTAAACCAAGATTCAGCAAAATTCAAAACCAAATTCAGCTCCAGCAGCAAGACTGGGCATATTTTCTCAATATGCAACTCTCTGTGGAGAGTTGCATATATTTTATACATATATGTATCCCCCTGGCAAGTCACACAGATCAGTACAGGCAGAAAACGCAGCATTCATGCAAGCAGAAACAGCATCCTCTTCCCCTCAAAGGCTAAACAGGCTGAAGATGTATTAGTGAGAAATATGTCTGTACATCTCTGCAGATATTGCCTGTATCTGTATGATACACATCTCCCCAGGAGCTGGCCTTACAGCCTGTGTGCTAATTAGAGCTCTTATGCCTCGTTCTCCCAGCTGCTGGCGCCCAGGCACTCAGAGCCCCAAGGCACACAGATGCACACACATGTGCAAGCCTGCACGGGAGATGACATCTGGCAGGACCTATGGCCCTCTGGACTGGGGGGCCCATGCTGGAGCAGGTTTCCTGGCAGGACTTGTGATCCTGTGGGATACCCATGCTGGAGTAGTCTGTTCCTGAAGGTCAGCACGCTGTGGAAGGGACCCAAGCTGGAGCAGTTAATGAAGAGCAGGGCCTGGGGAAAGGACTCGTGTTGTAGAAGTTTTGGATGGTCTCCTGTGGGATGAACCCCATGCTGGAGCAAGGGAAGAGTGCGAGGAGTCCTCCCCATGAAGAGAAAGGAACAACAGAGACAATGTATGATGAACTGACTACAGCTCCCATTCCTCATGCCCCTGTGCTGCTGGAAAGGCAGTGCAGATAGAAAAAAGCAGGAGTGAAGTTGAGCCCATGAAGAAGTGAGGGGGGAAGGATGTGTTTTTAAGATTTACTTTTCATTTTTCATTATTCTACTCTGATTTAATTGGCAATAAATCAAATTCCCCAAGTCTGTTTTGCTCATGACAGTAATGACTGGGTGATCTATCCCTGTGCTTATCTTGACCTATGAGTCTGCGTTCAGTTGAGGAGGAGAGTGATGAAGCAGCTTTGTTAGGTACCTGGCATCCAGTCAGAGTCAATCCACCATGCTCCTCCAAATAAAACCATAAAAATTTTTGTACATTCCCACAATACTCTTTCTCTGGATTCCATACTGTGTCCCACATACCTAGGCAGTCACCTTACTCAGTGTGAAGGGTGATCTGGAGAGAAGCTCCCACTGTCTTATGGTGGTGGGTGCAACCTTGTCCATGGGAAGGAAACTCCTGGAGTAATCAAAAATGGAAATTTTCTCTGACTGGTACTTTGACCTTCCTTCACCTGTCCTTGTGTCTCTGTATGCCTCTGTACATGGAGATCAGAGTCTTTCATCATAAAACTTGCATCTGCAGGGACCTCAATCAAAATTGAGATCCCCGAAAAGAAATTTTGCAGCTTTTCTCCCCTCCTAAAACACCTAAGCATCTATCTGATATTTCAATAAGGGCTTATATCTTTTTTTTGTTTTCATAGACATGGTAAAACATCTGGTTATTGAAACTGTGTAATTACTGGCTCTATGGCTTTCAGAAACATTGTACGAGGTTCACAAGTCAGACATTCATCATCCATATTATTTTCACAGTAGACAAAAGAAAACTATTTTTCCTTAGGTGTTAAAATAGGAAATCTAAATTAATTATACTCTTCATGATAAGATTTGAAGGTAAAGAGGTCGTAAACTTAGACAAAAAAAAAAAAAACTGAAGAATAAAATGCATGCTAAATATACATAGTCAAGAACACAACCAACTAAAACGTCATCCTGCAAAATAACAGAGGGGTTTGCTACCATAGCAAATGTAAAAATTTTAAGCTAAAAAAAAAAAAATTTTTGGAAGAGAAATCCATGTACACTTATCTATACTTTGTGGTCCCCAAATATGTCACTTCAATGATCTTAAAAATAAAGAAACCCTTTGTTTGCTCATTAGATTGCAAAACTCTAATATTAACTTTAAACAAACAAAAAAAACCAAAAAAACCCCAAAACAAAACAAAACAAAACAAAGAAACAAACAAAAAAAAACAAACAGAAAAACCCTATCTACAAAAGTATAGGACATGTAGATTTTCCCAAGAATGAAATTTAATCTGGGCTGTTCATTTGGCCAGCTGGGGGTTTTTTTGAGAAGTCTTAGCTGAGACAAAATCACCCACTTCTAGGCAGATCCTCATTTCTTTATACCCTCCTGTAAGAACCTGAAATTAACAGTTCTCTTCTCCTAGAAATTGCTTTAATTAGAGGTGAAAAGTCATTAAATCATAAAGATGAAAAAATCATGTAGAATTATTTCAGTTCTGTTATCAAACTTCCATAATATATCAAATAGAGCATGTTATTTTGCATCAATAAACTTCTTCTATTAAGGCTTTTTTTGCATTGACTGAGCCAGAGTTCATTTCCCCACAGCAGCCCTCAAGGTGCTGGTCTTTGCCTTGGTAGCTGGAAAGGAGTTGAAAACCCTCCAGAGTTTTGGCTGCTCCTGGAGAGGTTTTGGAAGAGGACAGAACCAGGCCAGCTGACCCAAATTATCCAAAGGGCCATTCCATACTGTTTGATGTCAGATCAGGTATAAATGCTAACAGAGGGAGGAGGAATGGAGGGGTGTTTGTTATCTACAGTGTTTGCCTTCTGGAGCAACTGCTCCATGTGCTGACACCCTGCTGCCCGGGAAGTGGATGGACACCACTCACTGATGGGAAGTAGAGAATAAAACCTTTTTTTTTTTTTTCCCCTCTTTTTTTATTAAAGTGCAAACTTTTGCTTTTTTGCTTTAGTGAACTGTCTTATCTTAACCTATAAGTTGTTTCCCACTTTATTTTCTCTCCCCTGGCCTGCTGGGGAGTGATAGAGGGGTTAGCAGGCACCTGACATCCAGGCAAGGTCAACCTACAATGTATTTCAACTTGGAAAGACAAGTATTAGTACAAGTTTCCATGTTTCGAACAGCTGAATTCCTACTAAAACATTGCATCCATTTTATTTAGTAATATAGCTAGACTTTCCCTGATTTTGTACCTTGCGTACATCAAGTACACAAAATCTTAATATGTCAGTATTGTTAGGCTTTGTTTTTTGCTTTTGCCTTCAGTCTCACAAAGCAGAATAAGAAAGACCAAATACATGTGGCAAATACATTTCACTTAAGTCCAGAAAAACCAGTCAGAATTCCTCTCCTCCGTTCTGTTTTTAATTCTGTATTTCTGTGATCTTCAGAATTTCTTTTGTAAAGAAAACTTGTATGTGTTTCTATATTCCGCTTAAATTCAGAACATGTTTTTATCAAAATCTTCTCTGAAATACTATTCATCAAAATGAGGCAGTTGCAAATTTCTAGGTGAACAGGGAGCATTGTTGAAATCACTTAGAATGCCTTGGAAACAAAATGTGATACAAAAGAGAAAGAATTAAGAAAAAAAATTACTTCAAGTAACAGGAAGTGGTTTTTGGTTGTTCACTTTTTTTTTCTTAGCACAGACAAAGATGTCAGGAATTCTAATTATATTGTTGTGGAGCATTCTTAACAAACAAGAAATTTCCTCTGAACAAGTTGACCTAACCTGAGATTTTTTTTGCCTTGTAGAAACCAATAGGGAATCAGAGGGCCTCAGGCATTCCATAATACTATCTTCTTGTTATGGAGATTGATTAGCAGAAATTTGAACAGCTTGCAAATCTGCTACAGGGCAAATTCCCATTTAATGAAAGTTTTCCAGAGTCATCATTGGACCAAGTGTTTCTTGTAGAATTTTGCTGAAGATGCACCAACACCAGTGAAGTAATATTCTGTCTCTGTGTTTGATTTCTAATGAAAATATTAACTACAGGAAAATGAAGAGCATCAGAGAAATAAAGCATATGAAAATAAGTCTCATAAAACAGCAAAGGTTTAGTGTAGCTTTCTTTCCAAATCAAAATCTGCTGAGGTTATTTATGATATCATTTTCTTCCTATCTACTTGAGCATATGAGAAGATAGCTTTCTTTGCAGAGATATCCTAGAGATGTCCTAGAGATAGGATGTCTTAATGACTATCTTGTGCAGTAAATTATTGTGAGAAAATAATTTTACTCATGAATTACAGTGATGACACCATGATGTCGTTAAGCTACCCCATTTGGCTTCTCCAGCTTTAATACTTTAGCAAGAGTCACTACCTTTCATTTGTCTGAGCCCTATGAGCAACAGAATGAAAATTCTCAGCATCTCTACAAACAAAACAATTTTGAGTTTGATACATCCATGCAACAGAGTGTGCCTTCATTTACAATAAGAACAGTCCTCCATCCTCCAGCAGGAAGACAATTGGCAGCAAACTATAAATGAGAATTTCTTCTTATCTGTCTAGTGAATCAGATGTCCAAGGAAGTAAAGAAGTCAGGCTATGCTCTTTGTCTATTCCCTCCACCAAAAACAAATAAGTAGATCAGTTTTTCAACCCAACAAATTGAGTTGGGATCCTAAAACTGTTGTTACTTACCTATATGAAAGTACATCCAAAAAAGCTATCTTGAAAATACATTATTGAAGCTGCAAAAGCAAGTGTTCAAGTGCTAAGAACCAAAAGATTCCTGCTCCCTGTAGAAACTAAATTCAAGCTTCTAGCACATTTCTCATACACAGTGAGTAAAAAAACTCCTTTATGGAAGCAGTATCCTCCTGTGTAAACAAGATTGTGTTTGAGAGAAAGTGATGGTTCTGGAACTGCAACTCTTGTGCATACCTTAACACACATGCACACTGCTCCCTCCTTTCCCAGGCTTCTTGTGTGCAGCAGTTCTCACACATAAACCCCTCAGCTCAGGCTGAGAGAGTAGTCAGTCCTAACTCTGATAACTCCTTGTAGAGTGGGTAAGAAAGCAGTGTTTTACTAGTGTCTTGGCCAATTATCAAGGCAAAAATCACAAATAATTGTGATTTTTAAGAGCTTCACTCCGAAACTCTACATTAAAGATGCTAGTTCCTGCCCAGTTTCAGATACCATGTTGAGGTAACTACTACAGGCTTTACAAAAAAACCCAAACAAAACAGTGTTGCCCTTTTTCTAGTCACAGACATGGGTAGGAGAAGATTCTGTGTCTATTGCCAAAACGAGATTAATGGTTCAGAGTTCACTATATTTTGCAATCCATTATTTCTTCTGTATTAATGCAGTGGCTTAACCTTTTTGCACATTATCAACTATGAAGATATCTTAAAAGACTGAATCTCCATTTAATCTGAAAGTTAATTACAGTTTGGAACAGCTAGGGAAAAAAGAGAAGAAAATTGGATTACTTGTGACAATGTTGTGACAGGCTTTTTGCAAATGATGATTTGCCATAGCCTTTGAGTTCTGGGTGCAGCTAGATGATAGTAATATCAAAACTATCTTGAATATGCAAATATGCATACCTATTACAAAACTTTTTATTTATTTTTTGTTACAGATGCAAACAGTAGGAATAAAACAATTCTCTGAAGTTTTCATATCTCTGATGATGATCCCAGACATTTCAAATTCTGAACTAAAACATCTTCAATATTTCCAGGCTAGCTTTTTATGCATTTTTATGTTTTTACAATTACATTGTAAAAAAATTAATCCCATTAAAATTCAGAAAGAAATATTTTTTCTTATTTTTATGTTTTGCTCTAGAATAAACAGAACATAACATATATGAGAACATTGTGCATAAGAAATTTGCATGACAATTTTTAAATAAAATAATTTCTGTAACATATAAGCATAAAATTACTTACATTTTCTGGTTTAGCTAAATTTTAAATTATTTAAAAGGCATAAATTTACATTATTTTGTTGCCAAAGGTAAAATGAAATTAACACAAAATTCCAGTTCATATTCAACTTAGTGAAAATTTTTATTAAGACTATATCAGGGAAAGGTCAATTTTTACACATGAATGACTTGAATTTGTATTTCAGATTCATATGCTTTAATCCTTGAAGCAAAACCCTCAACTGAGCAGAAAATATTTTTTCAATGAGCCATTTACTAAAACAATCACATAAATGTACTTCTAACACTGCATGAACCACCACTGTGACAATTTTCCATGATTTAACTTTCAAATTTGAAATTGCTGACATGATGACAAAAAAGACAAATAATGAGAGCAAACACATTACAGGAAAGGGCACAATTTTTTTTTGGTAATTGTCACAGAATTGTGTCAAAAGGACATATAGCTCCTGTTGTGGAAAATAATCTTGTATCTTTGTTTGATTCCAGTTTCATACTGCGTATAATAATTTACAGCTCTTGGGGAGCAAGTGTCACCTACCCAAAACAGTGCATTTCCAGTCTTAAAAGCTTCTTCATGTTATTGCTTAAAGTCTTCATTCTCAACATAATATTTTGCATGTCACTTGCTTTTCCCAATATTTTTTTCTCTTTATTCTTACAGTGTATTTCTAAATGAAATATCCTCACTTCAAATCCTCAAAGTATTAGCAATTTCTCAACTTCTTTTAAAACATTATTTTGAAAATGAAGGACTAAAAATTTCTATATCTTGTTATTTATTATAATTTAAGGATGTCTTTATAATTAATTGGTTTTAGTCAGTAAAAGAAACTATTGACTTAAGATACTTTTCCACCAATATAATGACAACTAATGCATGTAGATTTCCTCAGAAATAGGCATTCTCTACTGTTGTGAGATACAATTCTGCCTTTACAAAGAACATGTCTGATTTCATAGAACAGCAGATACATCAACAGAGGACCTAAAGACATGATATGCTTTATAAACTATTGAAAAGCAATTGTTTGCTTGCTATTAACTCTTATTTTAAATACACTTAAAAGCTACACAAGTTTATTGGTAAGTTTAGATTTTTTCTTCATGGAGGACTTTAATTCCTGGAAAAAAATTACTTTTTTTTCTCCCATTTTCCAAGTCATAAGGTAATCAAACCATTTTTAAATAGCTTTAAAAGAAAATTTATCAAAACTGCATTGTACTGAGACTTATGAGAACAAAACAAAACTGATCAAACAAGTTGGTTCATTCCTCAAAAGTGAATTTGGAATACACCCAACTCATCTAAAAAAATAATAGAACCTTACAGCATTGAAAATTTTCTACACTCAGAACGTGAATATGTGCTTGAATTTGACAATTTTAAATTTTAAAATTTTTAAAATTTACATTTCATTGGTATTTTGCATAGGATAAGAAAAAATGAAGGGTATTTAATAAATTGTTTTAATACTATATTTGATAGGAAGGAACATGATGTAACTGTTCTTGACTTCATAAACATGCATGGAGAAATTTGATCTGAATTACATACTTGAAAACATTAATTGCTGGATGATTTTTTTTTTAATTTACCGTTTATTTGCTTATATAAAGTAAAAGTTATTGTAAATACATTCTTTCTTTCTTGCAGTTTTCTAAACATTACAAACACAAGAACTTGGTTTTATTATTCACAAAACTAGCTAGAAATAAACTTTTAAAGAAATTGATCTTACTGTGATATTCACCTTTTTTGCAGTTTATGACAATAAAATGATGAATTGTCTTGCAGTAATACTCGCTGAAGTCATGAAAGGTTAATAACTCATTTAAACATTCATTACATGTCCCTATCAAAGTCATCTTAATTTCACAAAGACATCTAAGTTTCTCTTTAGGGAAACACTCTCTCAGGATTCAAGTGTGATTCTTTATTAACAAAATGGCAAGTGCAAAGTTACATGTCAAAACCCTGACTGATGATGCTGCAAATTGGTTCTTCCACCAAAGCAGAAGACTTTAAATTACTGCTTTTTAAAGGTGTGCTCCCTCAAAGGCAATTAATGTGTCAGTTGTCAGTCAGGATTATTTAATTTCCCAGTGAGGGCTAAGAAAATGGGTACAGCAGATTGATGAACAGAACTTGGTGCTGCCCATAAAAGAATTCTAATAATGCTGCTGGTTTTCCCCCTTTATTTGGTCTCAGATTTAAAAATTGAAAGTTCAGTGTGTCAAGTAGAATTTGGAAATTTCTTTTAATACATTCAAAACAAAAAAAAAACCAAAAAAAAAACAAGCAAGCAAAAAACCCAACAAGAACAAAAAAAAAAAAAAAAACCCAAAACCACAAGTAAACCCACATAACAAACCATCACAAGGACATAAGATTTCAAGGAACAAAATGTTCCTAGACATGCATAACTTTCCCAATGCAAGTCGTAAACAAGCATGACAAAATTGCTATTTCAAGTATATCTGTTTAGTTATTCATATTGTTGACAAGCTATGTCCCACACAGCCTATCTCGGAATAAACAATAATTCACCCAGAAGTTGTAATCAGATTTTATATACTCTTTATTCTGTGATTCAGGACAGTGATTTTTTACCCATGTCCTATGACTAAAGAATGTCATCATGTCCAGAATTCAGGACTCTTTGCATTACTAATTTTTCCTGGTTCAAATCAAAATTGTTCTCCAAAAGTGAATCTTGAAGTGAAGTACACTTATATAATGTTCAGTTCACATTTTGGACCATTCTTAGACTATGTCAGCTGAATTTCTTACACATGAAATTAAATTGGAAAATGCAGTAAATCCAGGATTGTAAATCAGTCAGCCCATGAGTTTGCACTGAAGTCAGCCTGAAGTATACTCTCAGAAATTACATGGACATGAGATTCTCAGCACCAAACCTTCCAGCGCACAAATCCATTCCAACTCAAACACATGATTTGCGTGTTGATGTATACATAGCTCAGATTCTCCTGCTGATGCTGTTCTAGTTGTCATCATGTAGTTAAACTTCCTAAATATAAATATATCTGTAGGAATGCAATGAGTTTTTGAATTGAAATAAAATCTGAGAATTGAAAAACAGAGGCCATGCAGAAGAACTTCAGTGTAGAATCAGTCATCCCAGTTATGTTTTGCTCTTTGCAAGTCCTGATGCCTCGAAAAACAAAAAGTATAAAAGCATAACCCTGCCTTTCAATAAGATAAATGTTTCCTATGTACGCAGCTGGGATTTGATTTTGAGGGGTAACTTACAGATAAATACATGACTAAGATTTCTGGAAAAAGTGAGGCAATATGCAGTAGATTTCCATTCTCTGAATAAATATGATCATCAAAATTGCTGTCCAGATGTTTGTCACATTAAAGCTTGCACTATGTTATGTTACTTACATTTATTGGTTTTTGTTTTACTGAGACAGAATTCAATTTTTTCAGTCTTCCAGTAAAAAAAATGCAGTGTTTCCAAAGATAAAATATATAAGTATTTTCCCTTCAAGCATGTAAACATGCTGAGCTGTTCGAGAAATTATTATCAGAAGAGCAGAATGTTCCCTTGAAACTGAGGCTGTTGTATAATGGAGTGTAAAAAATAAGGTCTCCTCATATATTCTGCTCAAAAAGAGGTTTTGCATTAGAACAGGGACCAGAAAATCGTACATGTAGTTTTTTTTCATGGCAAGTTTTTACCTAAGAAATTGCATGAAGCAATTAAACACATTAATAAATATATAACATTTAGAAAATGCTGAGGGCTGGCAATCAAAAAACAGATAAAACAATTTGAGTTTAATTTTTCACACTGGAGCACTTGTGTTCTGCTTGACACACAAGTAAAAGAAAGTAGCATTTAGTTTTCTACTTTCTCTTTTCAAAGACCTCTAAGAAAAGAAGAAGAAAGTTTGAATATTTGAAATGCAATGTAAATGACAGAATTTTTACTAATCCTTATAGAAATTCATATTTTCATGAAGAAAGAATGCCTTAACTTTCAAGAATGTAATCCGAAATGTCTATGGTGCTTTTACAATTCACACAAGAGCCTTTTACTTGTTTAAAGCCTTAGGTATCACTAGGCAGCAGAAATAAAGACCATATGGCCAAGGAAATGTGTATAACCAATACTGATAAAGTATCAATATCTTAAGGATAGAATCATACTGTATTTTATAAAATATATTGATTTCCTTTATTAAGGTATTTTAAATGTGTTTTTGAGCGTGAACAACAGGAATGTATACAAGACACAATTCACTAGGAAAGTACCCAACTGAAGAGCAATCCTGTTTCATTATTGCCAATAGTTTTTAGTTTTCTGAAAACTTATCTGATTTACAATTTAATTCAAAAGTCATTTTTAACATTAAAATACATCTAATTGCATAAAATTATATTGAATTAATATTTATATTTAGAATGTCTATTTTTATTAACATGTAAGAGTACTTTGATAGCCTTTGTATGTCTTTTCTAAGACATGGTTGACAGGGACTCAATTCTTAATAAACTTAACCAGATGTATTAAAATATTTAATAACATTTTGCTACTGGAAGACATGTCTGAGGAAGCACTATATCCTGAATCATCCACATTGCAGCATCTGGCTCAGTTTAAAATTCATTTTTATCTGAGTCATCTTATTCTTTTTTGCAACTTGACAGAATAGCTTGACTCATTTTTAAAGATACAAAATGTGATTTTAATTCCTCAGCATGTGAAAAGCTCCTTGATTGATAATGTTTTCCCTCACTCTTTTGTTTCAATATTAAAAGTTATCTTGTTTTCACTGCACTAGTCTCTACACATTTACTTTTAAAAAGTCAACCAGATTTAAAGCTCTTAGAAAAGAAAAAAAAAATCCTGACTTCTGCACTTAACAGGCCTTTTTTCTTGTGGGTAGCCTTTGTGCCGTTCCCTTTATGAAATGTAAAATTTGCTTCATGGATCAACAAGAGGAGAAAACTTTCTTTGCATAAAGATGGAACTGAAGCAGACATTAACTGCAGTCTGAAATCTAATGGATGGAGGGATCCTTCCTCTGTTTCATGACTACGTAAAAGATTTGCATATCTTTAGAACAGAAATCATCACAAGTCAGCCAAAATGTTTTGGAAAAAAAAGTTTATTCTGAAGAGGGTTATGCAACATTCTTGTGCTGCGGTGGTATTCTGCCAGTGATTCTCCAGAATGACGTGAATGCTGACAATTTTTATCCTATTCCAGGGAAGAAACTTGCAGGCTTGATACAGCTTTTACATTTAACAGCACTCCTGAAATTCTACCTGTTAGTTCAATTTATTCCAAAGATTTGTCAGTCATGGACAAATATTTCTTTATCCTAATGTACATGCTTAAGTGGAAAGCTGACAGCAGGCAGAACAAAGAACAAGGCAATAGTCAAAAAACAAATAAACAAACAAAAGTTTTCATACATTTGTATAAACTGAGTCTTATAAATATATATTTTTAATACTTATTCTTTTTCTTCAAAAAAAAGACTGTTCTCCAGCCCGCTGGCAAATAGATGACTGAGGTTTCCACACTTCTGATTAGTAAGCAGGTCTCATTTCTGGACATTGGGATTAAGGATGCTGTAACCTTACAAACCTTTTCCTGCCACCAAAGATCAGACAAAGACGACCTCAACAACAACCTTTCTGGTGTGACATATCTGACTTTTTGTCTGTCCTCTCAGGACTAAAATTAATCTTTATTATTTCTGAAATGGATAGAGCAACCATTCACAGAAGTATAGGTATATATGAAGCATTAAGTCAATTTTCTTCCAGCACTATGATGTTTTGTGTATTTCATTATTTTGTATATTTTATTAAATATTTTATTCAAATGTAGAGAAAAAAGTTTTGATCCCGCTGAAACCAGAAAATTATGTTTCATTAGGTTCAAAGAGAGAAGAAACAGCAGGAGACAAAACAAGGAAAAGGGAAAGGAAGGGAAATTATTTCGTCACTATTCAGACACAAATATTAAATGAAAATTGTGAACACTCCAGAAGGAAGCTACTGCTGAAAAGTCAGAAACTATGCAGATTAAAATGTATTTGTTTAAATTGCCTAATTTCCATGGCATTTTTTGAAGAAGATCTAAATCTTATTTTGAGGACACAAACAGGACAGCCCTCAAGAATGTAATAATGAAGCACACTTTTCCCTCAAAAATGTTTTGTGCCACATGTTAAATTTGCAATAATGCAAAATGTATATTTGGCTAAGTTTTAACATATTGCAGATAGGAATGACAGAAATGTCAAAATCTACAAATAAAAAAGGCTATTCCTTTACTGAAAATAATTCTCTGTGGACCAAAGATGAAGGAGACAATCTATTTTGTAACCAGTTTGTCCCTTTCTGTTAGCATCAGCAAGTTCAAGAAATGATAATATGCATAAGAAAACACATAATGTGTTTCTCTTTTCTTGTCTTCTCCTGTTGGTGAAGTGATAGGTCATTACAAATATTTTTAAAAGGAATCCCACAACTTAAGCTATCACATATATAATTAGTCTGATTTCTGCCTTTTCACCCAAATATTTGTTGCTTAGTTCTGTGCTTTTATTTAGCCAGGGAATGTAGCAATATGCAGCTGGTTTACAGCTGGATTTAATGAGTCTGATCATAGCAGACCTAACTGAGCTAACCTGGCCTCTTCTTGAAGTCCCTAGGGGAACAAAGACCTCAGGTTCCCCACCTAAGCCACACCACTGGCCAGAGATCTAATGCAGACACACCACTGGCCAGAGATCTAAGCAGTAGAGATTCCCAACCAATAGGCTTCTCAAGCCCTGGAAATTGAAACTGGCTATAAAAAGAAGCTTGGAACCATGAAGGGGTTACTGGCTGCTGCCCAGGACTCAGAAGAGGTCTGTTTTTTGTCTGTCTCCAATCCACAGGCCTTGTGTTACATGTGTGATTCTTTTTTAAGAACCAAAACTAACTAGCAGTGACCTTGAAATTTAAGAAATCTTAACCGCTGTGAAGACAGCCTCCACAGGTCCAAGGAATTGGAAGGGCAGTTGTTACCAGAGAACTGTACTATTGAATTCTTAGAGCAGATGTATAGATGTATAGTTGTGGAGCAGAAGAGAATCAGAATCACTGAATGTTTGGATAGGAAGGAAGTTTAAAGACCATTTAGCTACAAACCCCAGACACAGCAAGGGATATCTTTCACTAGAATATGTGGCTCAAAGCCTCATTCAACCTGGCTTTGAACACTTCCTAGGAGGGCCAATGCACAACTATAAATATCTCAAAGTTGGATGCCAAAAAGATGGTCCCAGATTCTTTCAGGAGTGCCCAGTGACAGGACAAGGAGTAATGGGCAGAAACTAATATACAGGAAGTTCCACCTCAACATGAGGAAGAACTTCTTTACACTGAGGCTGGCAGAGAACTGGAGAAGGTTGCCCATGGAGGTCATGTTGTCTCCCTCTCCGGAGACATCCAAATCCATCTGGACACACTCGTTTGTCAACCGATCAAAACCCACCTGTCCCCTTCCTTGGCAGGGGAGTTGGACTAGATGATTTCTAGAAGTCTCTTCCATCAATAACAGTTCTGTGATTCTCTTGGCAACCTGTTCCAGTAGGTCACCACTCTTACATTTCTTCTTAATATCTAAACCTACACTCTTTCAGTTTAAAGTAAATTCCCTTATCCTGAGACTATATACTCCTGCAAAACAGTCCCTCTTTGGTTTTCTTGTAGGCTCTCTGGAAGGCCACTGTACCCCTGGAGAGCCTTCCCTTTTCAGGCTGAACAGCCCCATTTTTCTCAGCCTCTCCTCATAGGAGCAGTACTCCAACCCTCTGCCCATCTCTCTGGCCCTCCTTTGGGCCCACTCCAACTGGTCTATTTCCTTCTTACATCAGGGGCTCCAGACCTGGATGCAATACTCCAGTCAGGGTCTTACATGAGTGGAGTAGAGGGGAAGAATCACCTCCCTCAATCTTCTGGCTACACTTCTTTTGGTTGGTTTTCTGGGCTGCAAGTACACATTTCTGGGTCATGTTAAGCTGCTTGTCAAACAACACTCCTAAATCCTTTTCCTGAGGGCTGTCCTTGATGCATTCTCTGCTCAGCCTGTATTTGTGCTTGGGACTGCTCTGGCCTACATGCAGGACCTTGCACTTGGCCTCGTTGAACTTCATGAGGTTTGCACAGGTACAAATTCCAAGCCTATCACAGCCCCTCTGGGTACCATCCATCCCTCCCCTCTATCCCATCGAATGTTCCACATAGCTTGATGTTGTCAGCAACCTTGCTGAAGGTGCCCTCTATTCCACTGTTATGTGGGAGGAAGTATGTCATGAAGGAGAAAGCAAGTCATGAGAATGATGCAGAGACATGGGTTGAGTGGCTGACAGCTTTAGGAAATGTTCAAACATTGGAAATTTGGTATTTTGATGTGAGACTTCCTTAATTCTTCTTGCAAAACAGTTCTGCTAATAAAACACATAATGACCCTTTCTTACTAGTACTTAAACAGACCACTGGAGTATGATAAGTATTATAAATTTTCATTGAGTATGCATAAAGAGCTGAATGAACTCTTTATAGATTTTTACCTAAAATTCATCTAAACTAGATTTCTTCCTCTGAGTGCTATTAAAAAAATAGCAACAGGAAAACCTGTTCCCATTCCGAAGTGCTTCGTCTCCTCATAAACAATATAGTAAGCTTAAAAACTTTATTTTATCCAGAAGATTCAGCTAGGAGGTGAAGCACCTCACTCAAATTTTAAATAAATATTACCCATTCCTTAAGTATTGCAGTTCCTCAGGTTTATGCATATCTCACAACTCACTTCAAATTCCAAACCAGAGTTTCAGTGCAGTGTAAGCTGTATGTGTACTTTTTTTGCACAAAATCACTGACAGAGTGAACAGAAAAAAGTATTTAAAAGAAAATATAAGGAGAAGTACAAAAAATTAATTACTATACAGGGAACAAGTCTGTTTCTTTTAAAAGGTGAAATGGGAGAAATTTGGTAATATTTCATCATACATTTGTCAGGTATAAGCCCTCTAAAGCTATCAGCCATGTAGATCACTCCTCCACATTTATTATGCATAGTGCCTTAGTGTCTGTGTCTTTTTAAGTTGTAGAATGCAAGATGGCTGGAGGTTAATGCCAGGTTTCCTATGCACGCTATCTTTGAAACCAGCATGCCGTATCCATTTAGGATTCAAGCAAATTGAACAGAGCACAAAAGTGCTTTACATATATTAACTCAGCAACTCTACAACAAAATTCACTTGTAATATAAGAGGAGACAAATATCTGCATAACTTTTCAAGTGAAAGCTGATGCAGACTTTAAATCTGAAAGCAGGAAGGATGGTTTAAAGCATGGAGTCAAAGAAGAAAGGATTTAGGAGGATAAAGTGTGCTCACAAATGAAAAGTAGTTCAAGTAAGGCTGAAAGCAGAATGTGCTACAGGGATTGTTAAGCAAAAAGCTGACTGAACCAAAGTAGACAATAGCAAAGAAGGAACATAAAATTTGTATATAAGGCATTTATATCAGTATATTTATAAATACAGGTAGGTAATTATGTGTAGGATCAAAATACCCGCATGATGTGTGTGTGGTACATCCACCACTGGCCTTCATAACAAGTGAACGCAGTTCCTCCTTCCAGAGAAGGCACAGATGCCTTCAAAGCCTTATTTCTTGATTTTCTGGCTCCTTCAAAGTCCTTAATATATAATCCTGCCACAGGATGTTCCCATCTGTGTTCTCTCATTCCTGGTACAGACATGCCATTGAGTTTCACAAACACAGAAAAAGGTGAAGATACCCTGATGGAAGAGGAGCATCTCGGGCCAGAGATAGGCAGGGATTGAATGCAACCACAGGGTCAAGCTGGGAGGAAATATGTGTATTTATGGTGTGCTTGGCTGTACTTTGAGGAGAGGCATCTGAGTGGGAGAGGTGTGAGGCAAGAAAGTTCCATCCACGCACACTGTGCCTAAATGGGGCAGGAGTTTCTGTGAAGGACCACAGTCCACTGACAAGGCATGGAGAATATATCCAGGGATGCACAGGAAGAAACTTAAATTATTTCAGAAAAGGCAAAAGCAGAAAATGCTCTAAAAAAATCAGAACCTTTTTTGGGGGGTGTATTTCTTTACAAGCAAAACCACCCCAGTTTAGTGAATCATGTATTTGACACAAAATCCAATACACTTTAGGTAGCAGTGTAGTGTCCCTCAGATGGATTAATAGATAAGATCCATGTATTTGGTGATTATAACTAACTTTTAACATTGGTCATCACGGGTATTAGAGGAAAGTAATGTGTTGTTTTTTGTTTTTTTTGTTTTTTTTTGTATTTTCTAAAAATACAGTAGTAGTAGTAGTAGAAACATTTTCTAAAATGTGATTAAGTTTAGCAGTATTTTTTTAAAAAGCACATTCATTAGTAGATAGGATATTAGACATAGTCCTGTAGCATGTGTGACAGATTAAATACTTCCATTTTTTTAAAAAAATCTCTTACCCAGACTAATATCTTTTACCTTTTTTTAACACAATGTAGTCATTAATTAATTTTAATTTTTATCATCTGAAACACTTTCTCATGGAAAATTTGAATGATGTATTCTTGCAGTAATTTAAATTATGACACAATGTAATCCCAGTTCAGATGACATTTAAGTTCAGTTGCATCTATATTTATAAACAAATAATTTAGAAAACTCACAGCCTGAAACAGTTTAAAAACCAGTAAGTAATAAAGTATGCCCATGCTTACAAGATATCAAAACTTTTCTATTATCCTCTGTTCTTATAGGCAAGATTTTCTGTGGGTTTTTTTGCTGTGTGCAATTGTGAATTGTGAACTGAGAATTCAACTCTGTTTCAGATGTTGACTTTGAATTAAATTGAAATGTGGTGTAGTCAAATTGGGATGTTTTCCCCTTATGAAACTATTTACTTCCTCAGCCTAAATAAAGATATTTAGTTGACATCAGTTGGGCAAACTTTATATATGTCTTTTTAACTTTATATATATTTATATGAAACTACATAGAAATTCCCTAACAGCTTTTTTAGTAAGCTGGAGAAGAGATTATCCCAAGATGATACACAAGGGAAACATAATACATGAGAAAAGAATGTATCATTAATGTTAAAGAAATTTACTCAAAGCAGAAGGCAGGAGGCAGGATACGATAAAATGGAGTTGAAATGTGGAGGTTTTTTCATTTATTAAAATAGATGCTTACCTTAAAATGCTTAAACAGATCAAATGAAAATCCAGGGTGATAAAAAGGAAATGAGACAATACATAACAAATCTAAAGAATGGATTAGACCTGAATTTAAATGATTCATTCATATTTGTGTCTTATGAGTACAAAATAAAACAAGTACAACATGAATGCTAAGCAGACTTTATTTAGACTGACTAATTGACTCAAGCAACGTGTAGCAATAGTGTAGGTTATAATGATACTGCATATATGAACACCCTTAAAGATGTTTGGACCACTTTCCTTAAATGAAAATTCACACTATTTTCCTACTCGCTTTCTCCATGTCAGATCAGTAAAGTTCAATGTAAAACTACAGAAAACACAAAAAGCTCTTTACGTTTTCACATTTGAAAAGCCAGTGATCTATAATAAGATCAGCTGGGGCACATATACATACTGTATTGCTGATTTCCTCATGAAATGATTTCATTTCTTCTATTAAAATATTTTACACTGGTGTTATTTCAGAACAACTTTCTAATGCCAATTCTCAGCTTCACTACGTATTCAACACAGTTATCAGCAGCGTCATTTAACCCCTACTGTCATGAGGTTGGGTTTACTATTAACAATGAAGATGATAAAATGTGATATAAACCTGGGCCATACCAAAATAGAAGGGGTTTCTGTGACAAAACAGAGGAGAGCAAAGAACCTGTAAAACATTATTAGATTTTAATGAAGAATATGCTACAGTATCAACATAAAAGGATGAAAAGATAAAGCTTTTAGAACAGATATTATGTCAAGTTAACTGAAAAAAAAAAAGAGAAAGATTAGTAAGGAGAAATCTTTAGCACATATTACAAAGAGCTTAACACTGGGGTCTTAAGGAGAAAATGATAGTTTTCAGAATCAGACACTTTCAATTGGTATAAAAATCTTTCCTTGCATAACTTTTTCACAGAATCCACTGAAACTTTCATATTCAGAGACAGTTTTAGATTTAGATTCTATTGCATTCACATTTACATTTCACAGACTCTAAAAGAACTAAACCAAGAAAAATTATATATCAAATCCTGCACTAAATTTAGCCTAAAAATTAAATCTTGTTTCTCTTCTTTAGCCAATTATCTTAAAAGACAAAAAAAAATTATCTCTCTGTTTTTTCTAGTAATTCATCTTTAGGTAAATCTTGCCAATAATATCACCACTTTCTGCCTCATAAAACATGGTACAATATTATGAAGCCAGTAGGATAGCTGGACTTGGTTCATTTTTTGAAATAGATGGATAATTTCTTTCTTATTGAAACTCTCTTTGCACTTAGTGTGTGTTCCCACCTTTCATTGAAGGCAGTAGTAAATCAGCAAAGACATGGGAGACAAGACCATACATCAGTGGTGACTGTGCTTTTCCTCAGTTCTATTTTCTCTCTTGTTTATAAATTGGGTACTGAATGAAGAAGATTAAAAAAAATCAAGACAGAATAAGGATTCTTCTAAATTACCTGGAAACGTGACAGACATCAAACAATAAAACAAAACAAATAAACAAGAAAAGTGAGTGAATGAAACAAAAAAATCATCCAAAGAAACCTCCAAACCAAACCTAAGAAGATTCAGAAGAAGAAAACACAAATTATTTTTTTTATAATAATCAAATTATTTCTTTTTCCGTTGTTAAAGTATTTACTAGTTTCTGTAACCATTTATTGAAATTATATTCTTGTCCATATTAATTTAGATACTAACAGATTTACTTCTTCAACTCTATTGCAAAGAATTTCAAAAGTGGTAGATTATTAAGGAACAAATAGATGAAAGTGCATGAAGTTCCATACCCAAGAATCCTTCAAACATTCAAAGCCCCAAAGGCTCTTTAATACACAGAAAAAACAAAACAACAACAAAACAGTAGGAACACAGAAATTAGTGATCTTGCCTTTCAGATATTTCTTTTATTTGTGTGAACTGCTGCAGCTTAGAATACTATCTGTGACTCACTGCTTGTCCAAAACAACACCAAGAATTTTTCTGGAAATATCTGTAGTTTTCAACAAATTAGAGAAAAGTCATTTCAAGTATGCCTTCAAGTTCTCTATCTCAGAAATACTTCATAAAAATCACAGAGCTATGAGAAACTATTACCAATTTGGTTAAATGCAAAAGAACTGACAAAATATAGCATGACTTTTTTTTTATTTTATGATTCTTCATGGGTTATCCATGCATCATTTTTAAGAACATGAAAATCACCAAATCGGTAAGTTTGGAAGGGACCACTGAAGGTCATCAGTCCAACCTCCTTGCTTAATCAGAGTCATCCTAGAGCTTGTTACTCAGGTTTGTGTCCAGGCAGCTTTTGAATATCTCTAGTGAGGAAAACCCCCCAACTTCTCTGGACAATCTGTTCTGGTGCCCAGTCAACCACATATTAAAGTTCTTCCTCATGTTCAGTTGGAACTTCCCATATTTCAGTTGTCTTTGGCATAAATAAGTAGAGCCTGGCTCCATGCTCTTGAGACCTTCCCTTCAAATATTGACATGGGTGAATTCCCCTGTCAGTCATCTGGCAGAGCAGGGCCTTCTCAAGGCTGAGCAGGCCCTGCTCTCTCGGCCTTTCCTCATAAGAGAGATGCTCCATTCCCTTAGTCTTTGCTGTCCTCCCCTGGACCTGCTTATGGATCTCCATGTCTCTCTTGTCCTGAGGAGCACAGAACTGGACACAGCACTGCAGGTGCAGCTTCTCTAATGCTGAGTAGAAAGGCAGGATCTCAACCCTTGACTTGCTGGCAATGCTCTTCCTAATGCATCCCAATGGCTTTCTTGGACACCAGGACACTTCTGGCTCAGGGACAACTGGTTATCCATCCACATCCCCAGGTTTTTCTCTTCAGAGCTGCTTTCCAGAAAAATAAAATAAATAAAACAAAGTGATCAACCTTCATAAACTAGTAGTTTTAATATAATGCCTTGTTTAACTTATTTCCAAATTTTTGAATTCTCTTTTGTTATTAAAATATAATGACAAATACAAATAATGACAAATTCAAAATGCAATGTGGCAGCAAGGCACCATAAGCAGCACTGCCAAAATCAGCATGAACTTTATGCTGATCTGTAAGTAGAAGTATCAATATTGAGCCTTACTGCAGTTTACTTGGTAACAAAGCTTACTTCAGAATTTTAGCCCTAAAGTCAAAAGGTCCAGAGAGGCTTTTATTGCTACTTTTTGAAAAATTAAAAGTATTGCCCCACAGAATTTAATTTGTGTAATTTCTCCAGAGAGATTTTAAGTATAGAATGTAAAGGAGTAGAAGAGACCCCTGGAGTGCTGTTAGCCTGGGTAAGAGCTCTATTCCTGTGCCAAAGGGTTTATTTCTAAGCAGCAAGATTTTTCTCAGAGGCCCTAAACACTCTTGTCTCCAAATGTACTCTGTGCCAGAACCTTTCATAAAGGTTTCTCATGTGACGTATTTGCTGTAAGCGCTGTCATAAAAATTGTGTGAGAAATAACACAGTAGAAGAGCTAGAGGACTTCCTGAGACCCACTTTCAACACTGATCTTTTTTAAAAGCCAACCTGTAAGTATAATTGAACAAAGATTTTCTCAAGGACATCTGGCAAGTGTATTCCTGTGGTCTAGATACTGATCCACATGAGAATACTTGATAATACTTAATTTAACCTGAGAGTCAGGTTTAGTTATGTGATGTGTAATCTGCAACTATTTTCTCCAATGTTTATGATGGTGCTATCTCACTTTATATCAATTTACATCTTTTTAGTCTGTCTCTTTTCAGGACTTGTGACTGGGAAAGTTAAGTCTTTTAAAAGAGTTTATGAATTCACACTCATACTTTTAAAATTTATTAATATAAACTGAAAATGCCTTTATAGTTGTGGGAAGACCATTAATTATATTGACCTTTTCTGCTGAAAATAAGCAAAAAATAACAACCTCATTTTTTTTTCCTTTCCTCCTATGTTCAGATTGCCATTTACTGTTTAACTTGAATCTTTCTTTACTGTAATATCCCTTAACCAAAAAAAAAAAAAAAAAAAAGTTGTAAAAGAGGTTCATCTGTTTCTTTAATCTTCTCACCCATAATTTCTGCTAAACCTTGATTACCAGTGATGTTTTTTCAAGGTTTTATATTTCCTCTCTAGAGTGGATTGACCAAGGCTGGATGCAGGTACCCACCAAGACACTCTATCACTCCCCTTCCCAGCAAGACAGAGGAGAGAAAATAAGATGGAAAACAACTTGTAGGTTGAGATAAGCAAAAAACCAAAAAATAAATAAGAAGCAAAAACTCACAAAAGCTTGCACGTGCATAAACAAAGAGAAAAAAGTTTAACCTCTACTTCCCTTCAGTGAGTGAAGGTTATCCACTTCCTAGGAAGCAGGGCTTCAGCAAATGAAGCAGTTGCTCCAGACGGGAAACATTATAAAAAAAAAATAGTAATCATCCCCTATCCAGCCTCCCTCTCTCAGTTTTTATACCTGAGCTGTCATCATATGGTATGGAATAGCCCTTAGGTTAATTTTGGTCAGCTGGCCTGGTTGTGTCCCCGGATATTGCCAACTGGAGCCCCCTGATGGGAAGGGGAGATGTTGCTGTGCCAGCCCTGCCCAGCAGCAGCCAAAACTCTGGAGGGTTTTCAACTCCTTTCCAGCTACCAGGGCAAAGCACAGCACTGTGAGGGCTGCTGTGGGAAAATGAGCTCCTACTCAGCCAGACCAAATAGATTCTCATTATTTGAGCTTGCCTTTGTAAAAAAAAGTAAACTTAATCTCGTATTTTGTCACATACCAATGTGATGGTGCAATAGTGTTTTGCAAAATAGGTGTTGCCTACAAATTAGATATTGAAATGTGATTTTTTCATACTGTTTCCACCAATACCCAATCTGTGCACAGGGAACAATACTGAAAATTCCATAGCCATAGGGAATGGTTAGTGGTGACAATTTTTAATGACCAAGTTTTGCTGGCCATAGTTTAAAATAACATAAATTTCTTGACAACATAGAAAAAAAAATCCTTAAAGATTTAAACTATTTTTCGATTTAAAAAAAATAAAATTAAAAGAACTCCTTCCTTCCCCCATAGAAAGCAATTCTTTCACACATCCTGGCATGTAATCAAATCAAATCATGCATATATGAAATAGGCTGCACTGTGATAGACTTTTGATGTTAGTGATAAATTTGATGGTATTCCTCTCATTCACCTTAGACTTCTACATCTGCTTAACAGTGGAGATCAAAAGGCTTCTTATGGAAGCATTTCTCAGATGTAACTTTAATACTGTCTCTGGGATGGTGGGAATCATATCCTGATCTCTAAAGAGAGGCCAGATAACTGTCTCTGATGTATAATAAAGACATCCAATGAATTTCATTTAATCCAGAAAGCCTCTTAGAAATTTGCATCCATTTTTTTTTCAACAAGTGTTTTCTTATGTCAATAGCCTAATAAAGTTATGCAAATTTAACTTCATTTAGTTTTACCAGCCATCTCTTCCAACAACTCAAAACATATGGAAATTCATGTTTCCAGCCTTATACTTTTTTTCTTTTGTTCTGTAACACAAGAACATTAAGAGATAAATCTTGGATGTATTTTAAAGTTTACTGATGAGTACAAATAGAAATAGCTTCTACTGCTTTGCACATGCAGCAGAAGCTATTTCTATTTGTACTCATCAGTAAACATGAGGTTCTTATGAGCAGTCATTCACAAAAGGAGCAAAAAGAGCAGTCTATCAATAAAAAGAGGTTCAGGTTTGGGATGCTGGGGTTTTTTTTTTCTTTTAGTTTATGCCAGAAGACCCAGCAATACTTTATTCAGCTGACCAGAATTGGTTTGACTCCTTTGTGGAGTGGTTAGTCTTTATTGAATTCAGGTTTCCTCAGTAATATAGAATCATTTGATTTTTAATTATAGTATATCTAGGAAATGATGCTGTATGCATAGAATTAAAACCCTAAATTATATTTGAAGTGTATGTACATTAAAATTTAAAATTTCTCCTCATTGTACACACCAAATTTCTCAGCCAGTTGACACTTCATCTGTTTGTTTCTCTTATCACTGTGAGAGACTAAAATGTTGATGGTCAAGGTCTCAAGGAGTAGGCCATTTGGCAAAGCAGTGGGTGCTTGGATGATGGAGTTCAAGGTCACAGCCATTGTGCAAACGAAGTGTACACCCACCACCAGAGGCTAAAGCTGGGTTTTGGCCCAGAGGAGGGAAGAGGCCAATAAGAAACAGTTCCTTCAGTGTGGGATGGTGCTTTTTGTCATGCCAATTTCTGCTCTTACACAACTGGCTCAGTTGTGAAAACTGCTCTCTGAGGCAGATATTGGGACATTGGCCTAAAGGTATTTAGCCCTTTTAATGGGGCATGAGGGTCTTAACTATGCTGACCTAAGAGACAGCTGTCATGTATTAGAAGGTGTGATAAATCATCAAAGACCCCTGAAGTGTCCCATGATCCAGAGTGCAATAACTGTAAAATTCCCTATCCCAGGAAGGCACCTGAGTGTTCCCACATAACAGGAGTGTATGATTGAACTCCATGTTCTGTGGGCTTTTTCCACCTCAGTGGATCAAGACTGCAACCATCACTTTGACAAACAGACATTAAAATTGAGACAGCCAAATCTCATTGCTAGATCATGGGTGGTGACTACCTTTCTGTCTTCTTTTCCTCTCTGTTTCTTCTCCTAACTTCCTCTCAAAATACATTGTGAGCAAGGCTAAAAAATTGCAGTCAACATCTTAGCAAGTGCCTTGTTCTTTGGAAAAGTTAAAGTTGGCAAAGTATAAATTTGCTAAGTTAAAGTTTGTGAAATGCCTTATTTTGTCTGGGTGTTGTTTTAAAATTTGCCAAGTGCCTTATTCTACCATAATGTTCTAAAGTTTTCAAGTAAAATTGTGGTTTTGAACCTCCTGAGAATTTTGTGATTTCTTCTGTGCACACCTCAGAATAAATTAACCAACCTTCCTGTAAACCAACCAAGCAGACTGGGGCATAACATTCACCCAGAACACTACACAGCTTTACAAATTGTTTACCAGTTACTTTTTCTATTTTCCAGATAATTTCTTTCCCATCTTAGCTGTAATCTTTAGCAAGTAAATTATGGTATCCCAAAGTTTGTCTGGAATAAAACTCCAGATTTTACCTGCCAACTTTATATGTGTGAGTAAAATCGGTATAGATAGAAGAGCTATGCTGGATGAATTGTAACTTTTTTCCCTTCATAAGATCTTGGCTGTATTCTTAAGTTTATAACAGACTAATAAAAAAGCTATCTTCACCAGCTACTAAGTGATAAACAATTTATAGCAAATCTACATTCTAACTGTGCCATTAGCTATTTCAATTGCATTTTCTAACATTTCAAGAAAAATTCTTGCAGAGTTCTTAAAAATGAAGGTTGATAACAAGCATAAGCTAAGTGTGGAATATGCATATACTTATGAGTTACCACTGTTAACATTCTCTGTGTTATCCAAAAAACACAGAATTGTAGGCAAGCCACATTAACAGAGAATCTAGTTCCACATTCCTACATTTTCCACTCTGAATTCTCCTTTTTTTGGAACTGAACTTGGTTATCCTTTCTACAATTATGCAATACCATAACTTGGTATATTAAGAGTTTTATACTGAAGTGCTGAATTTCAAGGCAAAGGACTAGACCTGTTAAATGTCTCTGTAGAAACATTTCACACCATAAACATTAATGTTAAATTAATAGCAAAATTCAGACACTTCTAACTGCCATTACTCATTCAAATACTCCTTCAGCAGCCTCGTTGCAGCTCATTCTGCAAGTAAAGACTTGAAATTTATGTGTATATGCATACATTTTATTTCCACTACCTACTTCCACAGCTTTGAATTATTCAAGGCAGAATAACCTCTTGAGTGAAAAGTAATTTCTTTGTATTTTCTATCTCTCAATGTATTTTCTTTCCAAGAACTTCCCCAAAAGCAATAATAATAAAAAAAAGTCAAATTAGAGGTATTGGATATTTGCCCCTTTGGTGACTGTATAAGCAATATTTCAAAGTAATTCTACACACTAGATTTGTACTAGAAGCCAAAGAACTCAGAAGCATTCTTCATGGTCACAGTAAAGAAGGGTGTCACAATCTCTTCTCAGGATCTTATTAAAATATTTTATTTTAAAATAAACATAAAGTTATGGTTTTCACTGAGGAATTTACATTCCACTGAAATATAAGGATCTCAATGTATTTTCTTAATAAGGCTTTAATTCTTCTATGTAGTTTGAAATTACCAAATTCTACTGATTCCAGCAAAATTAAGACAATGATCCCATTGAAAAAAGTAACCAGTCTGAGGCTCAGGACTGACCAAGATACTGACTCTCCTGCAGTCTCCTCCAGAAGGCAGTACAGAGAAGGAGTTTGTCTGTGGCGTTCCAAACGACTCTGTAAAGGAGCCAATTTCTGAAACTGGAAAATTCCGAAAAGAACATCATAACAGTTGGAAAATAACATCATAACATAGACTCGTAAATTAGATGTCCTATTTTAAAAGCCTCATACAGATGAACGTATTGCCAGAAAGCATTTTAAAAACAGGTTATCTTTCAAAGGAGGACAGCAAAGGGAAAATATATGATCACAAGTTGGGTTTTTTTTTTTAACTCTACATTAAAAAGTAAGCATAGCGAAATATTGGCACGCATGGCAGAGCAAGCAGGTAGTCTACTTTGTTCTAGGAAATGTGTTCATGTGTACCCATATCTACATATGGGAAGAGGAACGGAATGTAAACACAGAAGGATTATTTGGAGCAGGTAGAAAGTAAGATGAATATCTCCATAGCAAACTGCCACTGAAAAGGACAAGGTTTAACAGAATGCAGTTTTTAATTGAGTTTGACAGACTTTTGAGAACAGGAAGCATCAGCACTATAGCTGTCACCACATTCAGGGACCATAGCCAAGAAAGAATAATCTCTGAAGTGCATTAGCATTTTCCGAGGCTCTCCACTTTTGTGGCTTTAGATAAAACTGAGCATCTCTTGTTATTTGGAGGAAGTACATCTACTCTGCTACCTAATAATGAAAAAGTACCTGGAATTGAAGCCAGGGATGTGCTTTATTACTTTTATTCTAGGGAAGCTGTTGTTCTATCAAAATATACAGTACTGCACATTCATTAATCTCAGTATAATGAAGAATGCAATCACAAAACACACTCGTATAAAAAATCCCTGTTAAAAGTTCCATCTTGACAGTGAGCATGGCATCTGGTTTTGCCTAGTGTAGCTCTAGCTTGATATTGAATTTGTATGAGTACCTTAAGATGGTTGTCTATTTTATGAAACTCTACATAGAGAACAGCATAACAAATTAAGTGAAAACTCTGGAGAGAAAATACTTTTTCCTGTCATCCTGAACATGGCACATAAAAGAGCTGTTACCTGATTATAATATTGGAAGGGGAGGAGGTCTTGTGCCACATCACTTGCACGCATTCATCCTGAGAAATATTCTAAAATGAGACAAGATAGTTTGGGGCATAAAACTATTAATTCCCTTGATAATTAACTACTTAGTGCTTTTTCATCACTTGTCAAATTTGGAGATCTTTATTCACTTTCAACTGGGCTTGTGAACACTAAGATCTCGAGGCTTACCTGGAAGTCATCTGAACTGTTCAGCTGTTCAGCACAGTGTGTTGCACCCAAGCAGTATAACCAGGTACAGAATCTAACAGGAGAGAAAAAAAAGAAAAATCTCTGTGTTATTTACATGCCTCAGAGGGAGTGTAAGGGGCCTTGTGAATGGGACTAAAGCTCTGCAGCTCTCATGACTGGTTGTTTGGGATCTTTTTCTCAGGATATGAAATTTTCGCATCTACCTGGTTGGGAAGATGTCATTTAACTACCTATATAGACTTTTGAAACCAATTTATTTTAATAATTCCAATTTTGAAAAGCAAATTCATGTAGCTGATCCCTCTGACGGTTAGGAAATGCAAATTTATGAGAGCAGTGTGGCATCCTTTGTGATCTACAACTGTTCCAAAACCAAATACTAACTTATTAAATAATCTACTTATTCTGACATAGTTGAAGTCTCATGAAACTCTTTTTGTTGCAATTGGATAAAAAGCAAACACTTCTAGAATAAAAATATAAATAATACAGTCTGCTCAGCAAAAAGCAGACACAAAAAAGTCAAAAATTCAAGAAATATGTATTTTAATAGTTTTTTCTTTTTATTTTATTTTCATTCCACAAAAATATGTAAATGACATAAGGACTTATTTTCTCTAATTGAGCATACATCCTTAATCTTATCCTATATATCCTCTCAGCTGCAATTTAAAAAAGGTCTGGAGAGTTCAATAGTGGAGCAGTGAAACAGCAGGACATTTTCCCAAAACCTTGTCACTATCCTTGTAAAAGTTCTGTGTTCATTCACACACAGTGAAGAGAATCATTATTGTTACTAATGCTGAGAAAAAAGTATTTCAAAGTAAAAAGAAAATTATTTTATTAATATAGAATGACTCATTTCCTGCTACTGGTTATTAGTGCTCTTTTTCTATTGCCTATAGCTTGTCTGTATTCACTTTCACTACAGAAATTTTGTCATCCTTTCATCCTACTCTAATTTTCTTTCCTCTTGCTCATTTTCAGAATATTATAGTCAGTACATACTATGTTTTAACACCTAAGTAGGAGACATTTAACACAGAAAAGACAGAAAGATAGCTTGGCGAAGACACACACACAATTATAAAGGGATTTCTTGCTTTCATTTACTTTTCCCATAAACATTATGTGTTAACACCCCATTTTTCAAAATTTTAATCTGGTAAATTGCTGGAAATTTTGACTCTAACCAAACCAAAGATCCAAGCACATGGTTAGCTAGAAAAATATACATCAATTTTTTTGAAGTTACTAATCCTACGGAACTCGAAAATTAAACAGTGTTAAATACTTTGATTAAAAGGGAGCAGAAACAAACTTATTTTCTGATTTCTAGAAGACAGAAGACAAAGTACCTTCTACATGTCCTACCTCTGCTCTTGCTTGCATATCTATGTATATGTATATGTATATGTATATGTATATGTATATGTATATGTATATGTATATATCTCTATATCTATATCTACATCTACATCTACATCTACATCTACATCTGTATCTATATATCTATATCTATATCCCATCCTATTAACCCCAGTAGTTTGATACAAAGAAAAAGAAATTATTTTAAAGTGATTTTGGTTCTGTTTTCAAGGTTACTTGGTGAGTTGGTTGGTTGGCTGTTTTGTTTTGTTTTTTCATGTGGTAACTCTCCAAACAATTTCAATTATCTTTCTTTGGAATCTCCTCAGCATCATTATTCATTGTGTGAAAATTTACCCATGACTTCACAGAGTTTGTAAAGCAAGAATTGTATTGTGAGGAGTCACTGCATTATGCTGATTATGGATGATATGTACAGCAAGTCACACAATTATTTTTTATGTATTCCTGTAGAACAAGAGGAGTAAACTGTGCTGTAGATTTCAAACACCGTGTTTTTCAGGAGTAAGGAATATTCATAACGAGTACAGTTGTTTTCTTCGTCAGTGTGAAAGATGTGAAAGACATGAAAGAAAAAGGCAATGCCCATTATGTATAGGAAGGTTTTCACACTGGATATGTTTGTTAAAGATATACAGCAGTTACGAATAAAAATTAGACCCAAAACCCCAAAATTGTGGCTTTTAATAATGGAGCCGGGGACAACATAATGGTGTTTCTCATTGCACATTCGCTTATGCTTTTATGCCTAAATCATAAGTCTCACAATTTTATTAATGGTGTGTCTAGATGTTTGTTAGCATATATCTATTAGTTTTCTTCAGCTACTCTTACGTCTTTTTTATATTTGCTCTACTCAATTAGTTTTCAGAAAGCTACTAATAAAATACACATAACAAACAATAGGCAAGTAATTTTCACAACTAACTAGTATTTTATATATATAATTCCACAAATACTAAATACAAATTCTCAGTCTTTAAATGTAAATTTTGAAGAAAGTATTGTTTATATCCAGGGTAGCAATTTTCTTTCTGGGACAGAGGTGTGGAAACATCCCTGTTATTCCAGTCCAATTAGAACATCAGAATAAATTTTTTTAGATCAGGTGCCTTTGAAGAAAGAAGTTAACTAGCAGTAAGTCTTGTCCCACATAATTTTAACACTTTTTCTATTTTGTATATCTAACCCACATTACAATGAATTACCTCATGCAGTCCAATGAAAAGATAAGTATTTTGCAGTACCCAGGAAAGTCAATTATTCTCAGCTAGATCTTTAGCCAAAGGAAAGATCTGAAAAACATTGTATATTTTTCTTACTTTTACCCTCTATCCATTCTTGTTGATTACAATGACAGGAATTTTGGCCAACAATAAATACACAAACAACAATAAATACACCTACAAAGTTTGCAAGTAAAGACAGATATTGAAGTCACCAACTCATTCATTTTTCTGTCATTTGAATGATGCCACATGAAATGTGAATTCTAATCCATTTTTGGATGTGTCAACTAAGTTCTTTTATCTTAATATGGTATATTATATAATTGAACTAGCATCTGTTAAATTCATAGTAGTCTTTCTGTGGTCTACAGAAGTATCATCATTTACCACTATTCAATGAAATTCCTCTTCCAAATGAATATAAACTGCAATGAGCTTCAAATCACAACAGGGAAAGAAAAGAAAGAAAGAAAGAAAGAAAGAAA